>CM066330.1:81990379-82085526 GCA_033807585.1 Hydrophis major
ACTTGTACAAATAAAAATGGTTCAACATATCCTTCAGGGAGACTATTATGAAAATTTTTGATTCGATGAGGGATAGAACTATTTAGTTAGGGTTTTGGGATATGTCCTTTTGAGTTAGCATTGACTCCTGACAATTTACTGTTGGTTTTTTGGCAAGATGTTGGAAGTAGTTTACCACTGCCCACTTCCTAGGGTCAAGAAAGTATCAGTAGCCCAAGGTCATGCAAGTAGTTTTGTGCCCAAGACAGGACTAGAACTCATAGTCTCCTGGTTTCTAGTCTAATGCTTTAACCACTACACCAAACAGGCTTTCTCTATTAGCTGACTTATTCCTAATCAATTTACTCTTCAAAGTAAATTTATGCTAGACTGGGAAATTGCTATGTGTTTGGGTACTTTAGAAAATCATGCTTTTTTTACTTACAGCATTAAAATCTTGGTTTTTAAATCTGTTTACCTAGTCTTGGGTACTCCCCTCCAAATCTTACATATTTGATTCCTCCTCTATATAGATATTTTTATTCAAACATAACTTCTGGAAAACTTTTCCTTCTAAAATTCCCCTTAATTATACATGCCTGTGCACCTGGCCTGTTTATTTCCTTTGTTTTCTTTTTAAATCCCCGTGTTTTTTTTTATAAAGAAAGTTAATAATACATTAAAATTAAAGGAAAAAATGTTTTTAATAATATGAGTGCCTGGAACATTTAAGTTCAAGCTTCTGCTTGTGTATGTGTGGGTATGCAGATGGATGGATGGATGGACAGACTTAAATGTAAATATAAAGTATTGTGCACAGATTGTGTGGGCATGGATATAAATAAATAAAATCAGCATTAAGCTACACTGAAAAGCCTCAGAGAATAAAAGTATATTTGCCTGATGCTGAAAGGACAATTATCATGCGCCTTCTGGAGTAATTTCCATGAGATTTAGGTTTTGATAAGGTTTCTTTATTTGCTTATCCTAGAAAGAAATCTCATATATCATAATGGAACATAATTCTAAGTGAGCTTATATAGGTATTATCATTTTGGAAAAAATGTGAGTAGAGCAGAAGCCTCCAAACTTGGCAACTTTAAGACTTGTGGACTTCAATTTCCAGAATTCTCCAGCCAGCCTGGAATAGAGGCATGGTTACTCAGCAGTTTTACTTCCCTAAGTAATTATTCAGGCTTGCCATGAGAGATGAGAGAGAGAGAGAGAGAGAGAGAGAGAGAGAGAGAGAGAGAGAGAGAGAGAGAGAGAGAGAGAGAGAGGAAGATGGCTCAGGGAAAGTCAATATATATTTAAATCGAATGGAAGAATGAGAGAATGAATGACATTTTTTTCAACCTGATAGAAAGGATGACACTTTGACTTATATTGTAAATGTACTTTTGCAACCAGGAAAATCCTGGTCAGATACTACCAATTTCAGGATGTGTCTGTGTGTTCTGCATTTGTGAAATTTGTGGGTGGGAAAATATTTTATTTTATTGAAACTCAGTTATATTTATCCAGTTATATCCCACACCCCTTTGCTCTTACTGTGTACAATCTGCCTTTTATGATCTGTTGCTTTGTAATATAATACATCACTTCTGAGCTATCTGATTCCAGTAAATGGCGAATAAGCCAGATGTAATTAATTAACCCTGAGTAAATATTGCAAAGGGCTTCCTACTGCACTGCAGCTCAGAAGCTTCTTGTAGCTCCAGAGCCACGGTGTGCCAACCCTTTGTGCCAGGTTGCTGGGCTGAGCTGGGGTTTGACTTTGTGCCATGCTGTGGCTGGAAAGCTCCTTGTGGGGCCAGGGCTGCTGTGGCCAAGAAGCTCGTGAGCTGCAGTGTGATATCTACAAAGAATTTCATTTTGTTTTTTCTTTGGAGAGAATCTTTTTTTTTTCCCCCCATTAACATTTTTATTGAGTTGTGAAGTAATATAAAATACAAAATACAAAGTAAATAGGAAAGCAGTGGGGAGGGAAAGGGGAAGGAGAGGTGAGGAAAGATAAGAAAAAAAGAAAGAAAAAGAAGCACTGACTTCCGTCTCTCTCTGTTGCAGTAAAATAAGATATCCACATCAAACCACAGCTTTTTGCTTTTTCATATTAATATGAACAAGCCATTTCTATAAAGATTTATCAGTCTAATCTGTAAAACCCAAAGTCAGAGTTACTTTCTTTTCCATGTCAAGCACAAAGTTCAGAAGGGGTCTCCATGTGGAAACACAAGTACTTATGTTCTTTTTTTTCATCAAAGTGGTCAATTTTGCCATTTCAACTAACTGCATCAACTTCTGCAGCCATTCCTCCATGTTAGGAATCAAAGTGTCCAGTGGTGCATTTCAAAATAGTTTACCACCGGTTCGGTGGGCATGGTTTGCGTGCATGTACCCACTTTGCATGCATGCACCAAATGTGCACTTTGCACACACGCAGAGGCTTTCTGACTCACCTCCTGCAATCCTACACACTCCCTGTCGCTTCAGCAGCTGACGCGCAGCAATCTGCTATACCGCACAAAACAGCTTCGCTTCAAAAGCAGGGAATAAAACGGTCAGTATGGGAACCCTGGTGGGTGGGTGGGCCCAACAGCAGCTTCTCAGAGAGAACCGGTTCGGTCTCTACTGATCTCCAGCGCTACCAGTACACCAGAACCGGGCTGAACTGGTAGAATAGCACCACTGGAAATGCCCTTCCTATTTTTGTGCATAAATAGTCTTGCTTCTTTGGAGAGACTTTTAAAAGACTGAATTTTCTTTGTTTCCTCATCTTTTCTCCTTATTCCTCCTACCTTTACTTTGCCTGCCTCAATAACATGCCTTTTAAATGTTTTAATTCTGAGAATGTCTGCAATATATTATTGCTAGTTGATTAATGGTGCTGCAATTAGTCTTGAACTAGCTGAGCTCTTGGCTCACCAGAGAAGCAACTGGGAGTGTGGCCAGTCCGAAATGCCACTGAATAACTGGCCCAAGGAACAACACAGGGGCTAATTGGTAGACAGACTTACTTCAACCTGGACAGTGGCTGTGTGCCCCATGCAGAAAGCAGAGCTGGGAGAGGGATGTATTCTGGTGTGGTAGAAATGGATCTTCCTCTTACTGGTGAGACATGGAGGTGCTTGCTGGTAAATGTATGGAGTAGCTGGTTGTATAAGTGGCCACTATTTTCCTGAGCAAGAGTCTGAAAAGAGGAGTAGCAAGTTGGGTGCCCTCCCATCAGTCAGTGAGAGTTTGTCATGAGGGACACACCTGGGTGAAGAGGCAATTAGTGTTTAGGGCTCCCATTTGAGCTGAGAGCGAGGCTGAAGTACACATTCCAAGTTGACTGTGAGTATCTGGGTTGCATGTTTGGGGTGGAGGACCTCTCAGGTAAGGGAACCAGCTGGCTAGGCCTAGGGAGATCCGGTGGGGGATGGTGGTACATCCAAATGGTGTTGGACAGGGGGTGTTTTGATGAGAGCCAGAGGGCAGGCAGCATATGGGGAACAGAAGACACCCCTGGTGCTTAACATCGGGAGCGTATTCCAGTCTTCTGTGCTCATGCTCAGGCCCTGATCACCCGACTGACAGGCCCCTGGGTTTTCAATTGATGCTGCTTAATTCCAAGTTGGTTGATAATAAGGTTCCTCACTAATGATCTCATAAATGAGGATCAGGCCTACTTGGCATGTATTAGCAAGACTTGGCTGGGCCTGGGCCTGGGTGGGGGTATTGCCCTTTCAGCAATATTGTATTTTAGTATTTTTTAGTATTTATTTGATTTGTCAATCGCTTACAAGATACAGGTATAAGAATAAATAGTTTTGAATACATGAGATAGAAACTTAAAAGAAAAAGAAAAACAACAACAAAAGGACAGGGACAGTAGGCACGATTGGTATGCTTATGCACGCCCCCTACAGTCCTCTTAGGAAGGGGGTGAGGTCAATAGTAGTCTAAGTTTAAAGTTTTTGGGGTTTGGGGAAGAAACCACAGTCAGGTAGAGTATTACAAACATTGACCATTCTGTTGCTGAAGTCAAGTTTGGTGCGCTTAACCTTGAGTTTGTATCTATTGTGTGCTCTTGTATTGTTATGATTGAAGCTGAAGTATTCATTTGCAAGTAGGACATTGCAATGTATGATTTTATATACTATCTTTAGACTGGACCAGAGGTGGTATAGTTCTAGGTTTTCTAGGTCTAGAGTTTCAAGTCTGGTGGCATAAAGTGTTCTGCAATGAGTAGAGGAGTGAAGAACTCTTCTTGTGAAATATTTCTGGAGTTTCTCAACTATGTTACTATCAGATACATGATATGGGTTCCAGACTGATGAGCTGTATTCAAGTATAGGTCTAGCAAATGCACCAGCCAAGTCCCCAGGGCAGAGTAGGGCAGGGCAGGGATTCACCTGAGAATCTTCAGTACCATCAGGGGCTCCACAAGTTGCCAGTGGTGAGACCCTGTTCTTGAGGTTAGGGTCAAGGGAGCAGTTGGGAGACTCCCTGTTGTGTAACAACCTCCCTGCCTGAGTTGCTGGAGCCATCTCGGGGCCAACTATGAACTTCCCCAGATTTACGCTTCTGAGGGACTTCCAACTTCTGTCCCTTGTTGACTCCAAAGTGGCCCAGGAGATCATGGCCCATGAGATCTATGATGGCTATGGGCCTCTCCCTGGTCATTCCTGGCCTGACTTGAGACAGTGGCCTAACTTTGGGCTTGGTGTTCTTGGTCAGATCACACCTCATGACTCTGATATTCTCTTGTGCTGCCCCTCCTCCTATGCAGACTCATTCGAGTGGTCCATTCCTGGGCGACGGATGGACCCAATTGGGTTTAAAAGGGAGCTTGAAGAAAATACCTTCTCCTTACATGCTCCTGCAGTGGTCCTGGGGAAAAAAATCTACTGTTATATAAGGAGGCTGATTATTTAAATTAAGATGATTCTTAAAGCAGCATCCACATCCTTTTGCTTGGGTAGAAAAAGCCGTGCTAATTTAATAAACAACAAAGGAAACTGTAGTTGTGTAGATCCAAAGCATTTCTCATTGTTGAAGCATGCACAGCCATAAACATTATGGTTATCTGTAACCTCATTGCTCTATATATCCTAAGGATCTGTAGTAAGCAATCTGTCACAAAGGCTGGATAGTGTTTGATAAAAACTATTTTATTAATTTAACCAACTGAATGTTTTTTTAAAAAGAATCACAGTCAATAATCTTCAATCAGTTGAATGTTGGCAAACCCATGTCTTTATGGGAAAAAATAATTCCATTTCACTTAAAAGTAAAACAACTAAGAAAGAATAATGGGGACACAGAAGATATTTTTAAGAGAAATAGTGATACTGAAATTATATTATGATTAAAGGACTGCTGCAAAGATAGATATTTTATTAGTATACTGATTGCCATAAATATCTTTCATGGTAGAATTGTAACATTCAACCTAAGAGAAAAGATTTTTTTTCTGTGTTGCTCCAAAAAAAGTTGACTTTCGCGTGTTTTTTTTTTTTCCTTTTCACCCTAAAACTGTTAGTATATATTGCTATTTCTTTCTTTACATTTTCCATAGTAGATGGATGGAAATTTAAATTGTATGCAGAAAGGTTGCCTAAAGAATAATGAAAATGACTTTCAGATTATCTTCTTTTTACGTACACTGAGAGCATATGCACCAAGGCAAATTTCTAGCAAATAGTATAAAAGACAATGTTAGTACTTTTGTTTTGAAGACAGTGATAGTTTTCTAAATCAAAAAATGTTGGTCCATCTTAAACTATTTCTGTACACCTAAAAGCTCTTATTTACATAATTTCTAGGATCCTTAAGTAGCCAAGCAAAACTTTATCAAAGTAGAAACATTACAACTGATGTAATATTAATGTATTTTTCCAGTGAATATTTTACTCTTTAAAATATACACTTTTACCCTGTTTTTGGATCTTGTGTCCTACCCTGGTTCACAGGCTGCTTTGCTGCTGTTAAAAAGGATAGTTCTTCAGTAGTACAGAAGGCCATTTCTACAAGCAGATAATGGAAGAAGCACAGTCTAAGAATTTGACCTATTTGGAAGCAAGTAGTAACAGGTACAACCAAACTTAGGTTGTGCAGATAGCAAAGCTGTGCTCGAAGATAAACCCCCGTCTCTGAATCTTCTATGATGAACGTCTTAATCCTTCCATTTGAACCATCAGTTAGTAAGATAATTCTAACTTCATTATTCAGAATTTTTTATTTTCTGAGCAAACAGTAATTTACGTAATTGGAAGAAAAGGAGACGCCTGTTCCGCAATGGGAACTGCATTTTTTAAAAAAGGAATAAAACTCAGTGAAATACAAAGATGGTGCAGAATACTTAGGTCCGGTAAAATGCAAAGATATTTCATGTATTAAAAAAAAATTATCTTGAACATCCAAAAAATGCCTCACGTCAAGGCAAAAAAGTTGTTCTAAAAGGAGCAGTTTTTATTATTATCCTTTTTCCCCAATAAGTTTTTTTTTTTAAATTAAAAATACCAACTTGGTTCAACTGGTATTTCACTCTCATTCAAGACTCTTTCCCGAAGTTTCAATTCCAGGCATTCTACAGTAGGTGGATATGTTTTGAGTTCAAATTTGTTAGCAAATAAATTTTGGGATTTCAGCAGCCATGGCAAGTCACCAGTTCCATAGATACATATGCTTCTGACATAATGACCTGTCAAGGCATAAAATATCAATATTACAATTACATTTTGTGGATAGAAGAATTAAGATGCATACTTGCACTAAGGTCTTTGCAGTCAAATCATACTGAAATAAGGAAGTTCTGGCAATTTTGATAACATTTGAAGAAAACAGAGGCATAGAACATCATATCCTTTTCTCCTTAGTCAAGCTCAGCATCAAAGATTAGTTTTGGATGTGGGCCCTAAATATTCCATTTTTATTAGGTTGCATGCTTGAATTGTTTGTTTGTTCAATTTATTTTGCTGTGAACTTTATCAATGATTGTGGGTGGCTAACAAGGTTTTGTTGAAACCAAAAACTGACTGAAGAGACTAAAGGAAGAGTGCAACACTGTGGTAATAGAACTTAGTAATTTAACTTACAATTTAGCACAACTAAAGGGCTGCTCCTTATCCTTGAGTCAGACAGAGAGTTCCAGGAAGCAACACTGCTCTAAAATTATACGTGTGATTTATAGTCAAGCAATGAAAAAATACAGACAAAAGAAGGAGCTCCCATTCCAAGCAGGTGTGTATCTAGAAGAATAGGCACATTTTTAGCTACAAAAGACCATGTGGTTTTCCTGTTTTTCACTAACTGAAAGATTAAACAAGCTATTTAAGCCACTTCTATTGACAGCTTTAAAATTTTATTCAAACACAGACACACTTTAAAGATTATTCTAATTATATACTAGAAAGAGCTTTGACCTTCAAAGCCCTACATGACATGGGCCTACAGCAGGGGTGTCAAACTGCAGACCAGATCTGGCCCACGGGGTGCTTAGATCAGGCCTATAGGGCTGCTCTGGAAACAGCTAAAGTCTGGCCCACAGTGCCTCTGCCAGCGAAAACAGAGCTTGGGACAGGTCCATTTTCGGTTGCGACGGCCCTTTACCAGCAGAAGTGAAGTCCATTTTTGCTGGCAAAGGTCTGCAGGTGACCATCGCAGATGAAAATGGAGCATGGGAGCCCCTTTTCACTGGTAGAGTACTCAGGCTTCAGGCGATGAGTGACGTCAAGTGGCCATACTCCCCCAGCCATGCCTCCTGCCCTTCCCAAGGTCAAACATAACCTCAATGAAATTGAGTTTGACACCCCTGGTCTAGATTATTTGAGGGATTCTTTTATCCACCCATCCTATTAGGTCCAGCCGGAGGAGTAGGTTGTGGATCCCATCTGCTGAAGAGTCACATCTGATGGATGCCAGATAATGTTCCTTTTCTGCTGTGGCTTCTGCTATCAGAAGCATCATTTTCTCCCCCCCACCCCCGGCAGCATGAGGGTAGCCTTTCAGAAGGCCCTGAAAACATGGCTCTTTTAGCGACTTTGGGGATCCGATGGGCAACCTGCTTAATGTTTGCCCTATGTTTAAATGGATGCTCTCCCACAATTTTGTTTTTATTTATTTTTAAGTGTTTTAACAGTTGTGGCATTGTTTTATTCTTTGACCGTACACCTCCCAGAGTTACGCTAAATGAGATGGGCAGTCATATAAAAGCATTTAATAATTAAATAAATAAATAAATGTTAGTTTTGCTTTATAATTTTAGCATTGTGTCATTAGAGGCAACACAGGTTAAAAACATCGAATACAAAGGAAAATTAATTAAGATACACCGGACTTTTATACCCCAAGGCTGCTTCCATTCTAATGGCTATGACCTCATATTAAAACAAGACATCAGCTCATCCTGAGGTGAAGAAGAAGTCAAAAAATTATTCTGCTTCAATTTTCTCCTTTGTTTTCCACCTATTCTTTAGTTTCTGTCTTATTTATTTTCTCCTCCTCTTTAATAAATTCCCTGTGGTCCTCTTTTTATTTATTTTTTCTCTCTCCACCTCCATTTCTTGTCTTTTTATCTTTCCTAACTGCTTAAAATTTCTGCAGCTTAAATAAGTCAGACAACACATTATAATCCCTGTCATTCCAGTCAACCCATATTCTGCTGTTTTGGATGTGTATTTGAGAGTTTTTTAAATTGCTGTGATTACAAATTTAAATCTGGCAATTATGCAACTATAAAAGTCCATGATATATTGGGAAAACAGGGTGCTGACAGCTAAACAAAGAATTGTTTGTAAAAACCTTAATGCACATTACATGCATACAAAGTACCAAGGGGAATGCAAGTGGGTGTGGTTTTTTCAGTAAATTAACCTAATTATTATTTATTTATTTTGTCGAATATACCGAGCCACCAAAGTTGGTGAAGTCTCAGGAGTTTACAATTAAAGCCTATTTAGATGGCCAAACCAAAATAAAAATAATGGAAACTAAAAAAAACAAGACATGATCATGAAAACATTTCAATAAAAGCAGCAGCCCCTCCCAGAGTGTGGAGGAAGAGCCAGTTCTTCATGAATGACATTTAAGGAAGATGGGGTTGGGACAATTTGAACTTCTGGAGAAATATTATTTCTGAAGGCAGGTGCCAGACCAGAAAAGAGATGTTTCTTGAAACCTATTAGATGATGTTATGTCAAAAATGGGAGTCAGAACCGAGAAGGCGGAGCTTTCTGTTTAATAAATTCTAAATTTACACAATAAATTTTATACTCTAAATACACATATAAAAACACAATCTTATATACCTTCCAGAATCCCCTTTTATCCTTAATTAGATTCACCCATTGTCTCTAAATAAGCTTTTTTTCTTTAGATCTTGCTTCCCACCATTGAGGCTTCTCCTCCCCCCCTTTCTCTCTTGCTTATTCTTCTCCTTGCCTTTTTTACCCCTTTGTCTCTCCTCCTCCCTTTTCTTACTCCCTTTCCTTTGCTTTCTAACCTTGCATCCACCTTTCCTCTCATTTTTCTTTTTTTGGGTTGTTTTTTCAAACCTTAAAATCCCCTTTTTCTTATACTCTTTCTCCTCCTCCCCGGAAAAAACCCATTGTTCATCAAAGATGGCTTCTTGTTCCTCTTCTTCTTTGTTCCAGTCATTCTGCTGCCTAATCAACTTTTCATAAGTACATAACGCCATTTCTAAAAATTGAAATGAAATGCCCAAAGTATCTTTTCCATCTTGTTCTTCCTTTTTATATTTTTGATATTCAATCTTTAGTTCATCCACAAGCGACGCCATCCTGAAAAGAAAAACTTTCCCCAAAACAACCACCCAAGTATTTTTAGTCAAAAGTCCCTGATCCAGAAGAAGCCCTTTTACCATCGGCGGAGAGGCAGCCATCAAGCTGCTGAAGCTGGGACAGCTCCGAAAGGAAGAGATTGGAAGGGAAAGTATATTGGTTTGGTGAGGACTTTTTTTTATTATTAATATTTGTCTAAAGGACACCCTAAGAATGAGAAGAAATCTGTAAGATTTTTGACTAAACTGACTTAGCGGCGATTTTTAAAGAGAAATGTCAAACTGAGGCTTGGCTTTTTACTTTTACTTTTTTTTTCTTTCCATTGAACTTCTATGGTGATCTAGTTAATCAGACTGGTTTTTTCTTTTAAACTTACTTCTTTTCTTTTCTTTTTTTCCCTTCTCCTTTTTGACTGTTTATATTTTATAAAATATAAATTTTATAAAAAGAAGGGGGAGTGGGTTTTAGGAAACTGCAACACTGCCAACTAGAGGCTTGAAAATATTTGAAGTTGGGACCTGGGAAAAAATTTTTTTCTCAAGGCCACTGGAAGCGATAAGATAGAGGGAAGAGCACTGGAGGATGTTTATACAGGTGCCCTTTGGGACTTCTATTATCAATTGAATATTTGAAGCTTGGCTTTGAAATGTGTGGAGAAGCCAAATAAGAGCCTTGGATAAATAAAAGGCAGTGGGTGCTTTTTACTTTTTATTTCTTATTAACTGTTCTATCCCTCCCCTCCAACCCCATAGCATTTTGTAATATTGGTATATTCATTTTTTATTTTTTATTTTACCTCATTTTTATTTTTTTAAAGGGGAAGCCTCAGAATATTTATCTTTTTATTTTTTTATGGGGATATTTGCCTTTTTATTCCTACTTTTGACTTATTTTTATGGCTATTTTCTATTTTTGAGGTCTCTCAATTGGATTAAGCTGGGAAGAACCTGAAGAACTCTTTTTTTTTCCCTTTTTCTTTCCTTATTATTTTTTTCTTTTTCTTTTTTAATATTGTTGGGCTTTATTTTGTCTTTTTTCTCTCTCTATTTTTAATATTTATTTTTGAATTATAATTGAGTATTTCACAATTGGATTAGGGTCTTGAAGAACCTGAAGAATTTCTCTTTTTCAATTTTGGACCTTTTACTTTTTATTGGCTCTTTGTTTTTTTTTCTGGTGTTTTCCTTCTTTCTAACTGGATTCCAATTGGTCACCTTATTAATTGGATTAAAAGAACCGGAAGACTCTGAGCTATGGAATGAGTAAGAGAATTTTACCTTCGGGCATTTCAACTTCTGCTCCTGTCTCCCCATCATATGGAGGACGACTTTCAACAATGGCGAAGCAAGATAAAGCACAAGTGGATTTAACGACGGTTATGCAAGGGATACAAGATCTTAAAATGAGTATGGAACAAAGAATGGAGAGTATTGACCAAAGAATTGGAAAGATGGATGAGAAATTTGAAAATTTTCAACAAATGATGGTGAAACATGATGAGAGAATCCAAAAAATAGAAGAGAAAGACAAGCAAAGAGATGATACAATTGGAAATATTGATAACAGATTAACAATGGTCGAACAAGAAAAAAGTGGGATGTTGAAGTAGGAGATGGACAGGTCAGAATTTTATCTTAGATTCCAAAATATTGAGGAGGAAAAAGGACAAAATTTGGCCACAGTAATGATTGAAATATTGGCTGGAGCCTTGGAAATAACAGAGGAAAAGATAATGGATGGATGTAGATGAGATATATCGAGTCTTCACAAGATATGCGATGAGGAACCAATTACCAAGAGAGGTTCATGTCAGATTCACCAAAAAAAACTATTAAAACCCAACTATTGCAAGTGGCAAGAGAGAAGGTGTTGAAATATAAAGATAAAGAGATTGTGGTCTTAAAACAAGTACCTAGAAAAGTGAGAGAGATTAGAAGAGAATATCGATTTTTGACTAAAATGCTATTGGAAAAAGAGGTGAACTATAGATGGCTGATTCCAGAAGGATTAATGTTTACGTAGCAAGAACAGAGACATAGAATTGATTCAATTGAGAAAGCAGAAATATTCTACAAGGAATTTTTTGAAAGAAGAGAAGGGGAGAGAGAAAAAGAGAACATCTCAACTGAATTTGAAGAGGACCAAATGGAAACGGGAAGAGAGGAAGGTGCAGTAGGTGGACAAGTGGACATTAAAGAACAACGTGAAGTAAGATCCACGAGAGCTGTTAGACCTAAATATAAAACATAACCATGGAGGAAAAAAAAACTGATTTCTATGAATATAAATGGACTGAATTCAGCTACTAAAAGAAGAAAAACTTTCCACAAATTAGAAAAGCTAAAATTTGATATAATCTGCCTACAAGAAGTACACATTAAAAAACAACATGAACAATTACTGGCATGACCAAAATTAGGGAAAATATTTACTTCTTTGACGTACTGTAAAAAAAGAGGAGTGGTTTTGTATATTAAAGAAACCATTCCAGCAAAATTGATTTATACTGATGAAGAAGGAAGAGTATTAATGGTTGAAATAGTGGACAATAATATAAAAACACTCTTGGTTGCAATTTATGCCTCGAATGATAAACAAGAAGAATTTTATAAAAAATTACATATGAAAATAATTGAACTGGACTATGCTAATATGATGGGAGGATCTTGATGAGGAAAAAATTAAACAGTATTTACAAAATGCTAACCTACCTAAGATACCTGATGAAACTGGGGAAATGCTAGAAAGTGCTATAACAATGATGGAATTAACTGAAGCACTTAATAGACAGAACAATGGAAAAGCACCAGGACCAGATGGTCTCCCAGCAGAATTTTATGGAACACTACAAGAACCGTCGAGCACTTCACTATTAGAAGTCATGAATGAAGTTATGACAAATAAGAAAATACCTAAAACATGGTCAGAAGCTTATATTACACTTATCCCAAAAGAAGGGGTTGACCCATTACAAATTAAGAACTATAGACCTATTTCCTTATTGAATGCAGACTATAAAATCTTTGCTTCAATCTTGGCAGAGAGGCTAAAAAAATATTTAAAAAAATTTATTCACTCTGATCAGAATGGATTTTTACCAAAGAGACAGATTAAAGACAATATGAGGGTAATCCTGGACACATTGGAATATTACGAGGCGCACCCTAAAAAATAAATGGCTTTGGTATTCTTAGATGCCCAAAAGGGATTTGATAATGTGAATTGGAGATTTATGTTATTATTATTGGAACAGATGGGCTTTGCTAGAAAATTTATTCAAGCAATAGAAGCCATATATTATAAGCAAACGGCAAAAGTAATGATAAATGGATAATTCACAGATAAATGGAGAATTCACAAACTCTATTAATATTTAAAAAGGTACAAGACAAGGATGTCCATTATCTCCTTTGTTATTTGTATTAACTTTGGAAGTGTTAAATAGAAATATTAGAGAGGATACAAATATAAAAGGAATGAAAGTTAAAAAGGAGGAATTCAAATTGCAAGCCTTTGCAGATGACCTGGTCTTTATTTTGGAAGATCCTCTAGAGACAGCTTTAAAACTATTGGGAAAGATAGAGATGTACGGTGAGATGGCTGGCTTGAAAATAAATAAAGACAAAACAAAGATTTTGACAAAGAAGATGCTATTAAGGCAAAGAGAAGAGCTGACAGACCTTTTTCAAAATTCAAGTTACGAATAAAGTTAAATATTTGGGGATATATTTGACGTCAAGATGTGCTGCACTGAAAGAGAATAACGATATTAAACGTAAACAGCAGATAGCATCTGACCTGAAAAAATGGGAAAATTTACAATTGTCATTGATAGGTAGAATTTCAACAATTAAGATGAATATTTTACCTAGAATTTTAAATTTGTTTCAAACAATACCAATTAGGTTAGATAAGGACTATTTTGAAGAATTAAATAAAATTGTGTTGAAGTATACATGGCAAGGTAAGAAAGCGAGAATAAAATTAAAACTCTTACAGGATGCTAGAATTAGAGGAGGATTTGGCCTTCCTAATTGGGAGTTGTATTATCAAGCTGCAAATTTAATGTGGGCTAAAGAATACATAACGTTAAAAAAGACTAGATTGTTGGCATTAGAAGGACATGATTTATTTTTGGGTTGGCATGCTTTTCTATGGTATAAGGGAACTAAATCGCAGGGTTATTTTAGAAGGCATTATATCCGGGAATCGTTATGGTTGAATTGGGAGAAAATTAAGAAACAATGTTATTTGAAAATCCCAGTTTGGTTATCAACTATTGAAGCTTTTTCTTATCCTATAACCTATAAGAAGGAACAAACAGTTAGATATGGGGAATTTCTAGATGAAAAGGGTGAACTTAAAACGATGCAAAATTTAGAAGAACAAGGTATAAAGATGAATTGGTTTTCATATGCGCAAATACATTCAAGGTATCTTAAAGATTCTAAAATGGAAGGATTCTATGATAAATTGACTGATTTAGATAGGATATTGACAGGTACTGATGAAAAAGTGATCAAAAATTATATAATTATTTGTTGGAAATTAAATTGGAGGAAGAACAATTTAAAGAAACAATGATTGCTTGGGGGGAAGAATTTTGGATATGGGATTGATTTAGAGAAATGGCAAAAGTTGTGGTCTCAAAATTTTAAAATGACAATGTCAACAGCATATAAAGAAAATTTGTATAAGATGTTTTATATGTGGCACTTTCCCCCGACAAGAATTGCAAGAATATTTAAGAACACATCTGAAAAATGCTGGAAATGTCATCAGATTCCTGGTTCATATTACCATATGTGGTGGACTTGTGAGGAGGCCAGGAAATACTGGATTAGAATTCGCATATGGTTGGAAAAAATGACAAAGAAACATATAGACTTGAAACCGGAGATTTTTTTATTGGGAATCTTACCTGATATATATAATAAAAATTTAAAATATTTGATTGTAAATGTATTAACAGCGGCTAGGATTGTATTTGCTAAAAATTGGAAAAGTGAGAGAATACCATTAGAGGAAGAAATCATTAAGAATATATTGGAATGTGCTGAAATGAGCAGATTGACATTTGAAATTAGAGAACAAGAAGATAAACAATTTTATGAAGTTTGGGATCTTTTTTTATCAATGGTTAGATAATACAATATAATAATAGAATATTTAGAAATCTAGGATATAACGAATATGCATTTCTTTTTTTTTCTTTTTGGTTTTGATAATATTTTAAGAATATTTTATTAAGATAGATTTGGTATGATTTTATGATCTGTTATAAAATAAATTAATTAAACTATAGTTATCTCGCTTAAGTAGAATTAGTTAAATTACAGTCAAATGATTGTTCAATAGTGATATTGGGACATATGGTTGTTGATTGA
The DNA here is from genome assembly GCA_033807585.1 of Hydrophis major. Taxonomy (NCBI): domain Eukaryota; kingdom Metazoa; phylum Chordata; class Lepidosauria; order Squamata; family Elapidae; genus Hydrophis; species Hydrophis major. The sequence continues at coordinate 82,005,531 of CM066330.1, forward strand.
TGATATGAGTTATTATGCAACATAATTATTATGATGACTATGAAATGGATGCACAAAAAGGAGTGGTAAACCAACCAATACACTGCTTGTAAATTTATGAAGAATGATTAAGTTTTTATGTTATGTCCTATGTTTTATGTGTTTGTGTTTGTTGTAAAAAATTAATAAAACTTGTATAAAAAAAAGGGGGGAGTCAGAACATGCCTATTCTGTCAGAGATTACAGGGCACAATGAGTTAATGGGAGAAAGCTGTTCCCCAGGTAACCTATGCTATTACAATGATGATGATAAGGCACTATCAGTATCTTAAATTGTCCCCAGAAGTTCACAGGTACCAAATGCATCTTGCATAGCAATCACATGTATATACTGAGGCATTTATAAACTGAGGCCCATAAATTTGGACTTCAAGGGCAGCCCACAAAGCCTGCTTTTCAATAGTCCAAATGTGAGATGTTTAAGGCATTGTAAAAAGGGAATCCGGGGCATAAGAAAGGGTGCAATTGAGATAGCAAATGAATCTGGGCAAAGGTCTTCTGGCCATAACTATTCTCTGCTCTTTAACCAGAAACTAACAACCTAGGACAGAGGTCTTCAAACTTGGCAAGTTTAAAACTTGTGGACTTCAACTCCCAGAATTCCTCCTCCAGTCATGTTAGCTCAGGAATTCTGGGAGTTGAAGTCCACAAGTCTTAAACTTGCCAAGTTTGAAGACCTTTGACCTAGGAAGACCCCCATATTATGTATCGTCCCTGATGCTAGGAGAGCCAAAACCCTACAGTTTGTTTTGTTAAGGCTGTTAAACCGGCTAGTCTCCATCTCTCCAAACACAGGTCACTTCTGGGTTGATGCACTGGATGTTTCAATCAATGTTCAATATGTTTTTCTACAATCCATTTAATCTCCATAGTAAACAAAAGAAAAATAATGTCAGAACAAGTTCATGAGATACTACATTGTTAGGGCAGTGTTAATCTTTCAAATACTAAAAAGAAAGACCCACATAAATATTAAAATGATATTCATTTTACCATGGCATCCTCCGTGACTCTTTTCTGCATCGCTCCATTTCACAGCTCTCAAGTTACCTTCCCATGTTGCATTTGGCATGGCACCGGGGACACCTGTGATTCAAAGAGAAGAAAGAGAAAGTCCTTGCAAGTTCTTATTCTTAAAATGCCAGGTAAATTGCAAGGGGTTCTTGCAAGGGGGCCAGGTGATCAGTTGAACTAACGACAAGTACTGAACAAGTGGTTCTTAGGACTAATCCTTGTACAATGGAGCAACCATAATCTGTTCCCGGACTCTGGTGGCAACTCGATTTGGTCATGTCCAGAAGCACGACCGACTGCACATGCACGCAGTCAAAAAAAAAAAGGGGGGGCACCGAAGGGGAAATCAGCACAGAAAGGGAATCTTTCTTTGCCGATTTTGTTTACGACCCGATTTCTGAATCGTGACTGGATTCAAAAATCAGGTGGATTTTTTGTTCGCTGTGCAATTTGGTTGTGAACAGGAGCATTCATGACCTACTGTACTTAATGATTCTTGCAACATCCCATGTGATTGTGATTTGAAACCTTCCCTGCTGGCTTCCAACAAGCAAGTCAATGGGGAAGCTGGCAGGAAGTCACAAGTCGCAGTCATGTGAAGTCCATACTTAATGACTTGTGCAGCCCTTGCTTAACAATGGTCACTGGGACTGCTGGAACTGCCATCCCTGCACAGGGATGGTTGTGTGTTTTTGTTTATTTATGACTATGTCACTTAATGATGAGGTTTCAGGTCCCAATAGCATAATTAAGCAAGAACCATCTGTATTGCTTTAAAAAAAAAAATCTTCTTGTCATAATCTGGAATGCAAATGTGGAGAAGCAGTGACCCAGGTGTGCAAGGTTTAAAAGTGTTTACGTCCTTTTTCTATGTACAAATATTTTATGACTGAGGTTCTCATTGGAAGATTCTTTCATAATCTGGTGGGTATCCACTATATACACTTAATTCCCCATTCTGCCTAACTTATTAATAAACTGAACTTAAATGTTAATAATTTTAATAGTATAAATGTAATAAATATATGCTTGTAAGTATAGTTTTTTTTTTTAAAAGGAGAGCTTTGGTGAAGGGTGGGGTTTTTCTTTTGTCTTTTGCATATAAAATAATTAATTCTAAAGGACATCTCTTTCATCAAAAATCAGGACCTTGGAAAGTTCCCAGTTGGCTTGCAGATTGGGACACCACTGATTTTCCAGGTGAGTCTGTAGGGGTCCATCAGGTCATCTGCCCTACACCCTGTTCATAGATTGGGCGTTGGTTCTTACCTGACACTCCATTTCTCTGAGAGCTGAGAGGATCGCCCAGATAGTGGGTGGAGCTTCAGTCTCTGCTGTCGTAGGTTGAGCTTAATTTCTGAGGAAAGCCCCTCCTTCCATCATGTGGCTTGTTACCTCGTTCCCCAGTTTATGCAAAGACGAGAGGAAACAGGAATTCATGCTCTCATCTTACTAGACTTACAAGTGCATTGGCCGAAACAAGACCCCACCAGACGGTGAAAGAAAGAAAGGGAGGGGCTGGACGATCCTCGCAGCTCAGAGAAATGGCGTGTCAGATAAGAACCAAAGCCCATTCTCCTTAGAGCTGCTCAGATTGTCCAGATAGTGGGACATACCAAAGCTGGGTCCTGTCCTATGGGAAGGGCACCGTCTGGTCTGTAGACTCTTTGGGTTCCCTGAGTACCCTCTGAAGGACCCTTCTGCTGAAAGAAGCCTCCGCTGAGGCATATGTTTCAATTCTGTAATGCCTAATGAAGGGTGATGGGGAGGCCCACGTTGCTGCCTGGCAAATGTCGATTATTGCGGCCTGGGTAGCCCAGGCAGCTGAAGTTGCCGCACTCCTGGTGGAGTGAGCCGTGATACCCCTGGGTGCTTGGAGGGCCTGAGCTTGGTATGCCTTGGAAATGGCTGCCCTTATCCAACGGCCTATGGTGGTTGAAGGTACCTTGAGCCCTTGTGACTTTAGTTGGAAGGGCCTCGGATTTACGGAAGGTGTGAGTATGTTTAATATAGATCCACAAGGCACATCTGACGTCTAGAGTGTGCCATAGTCTCTCCTTTTCATGAGTTGGCCTGGGACAGAAATTGGGGAGGATAAGTTCTTGCGTCCTGTGGAAAACTGAATTAATTTTGGGTAAAAAGGAAGGGTCAAGTCGGAGGACCACCCAGTCGGGATGGAAGACGCAAAGGTCTTTCCTAACAGACAGAGCAGTGATCTCTGAAATCCTATGGGCTGATGTGATTGCTACCAGGAACGCTACTTTGTAGGATAGGAACTGGAGAGAGACCTCTCTTAGGGGTTCGAAGGGTGGCTTAGTGAGAGAAATCAGGACTCTGTTGAGGTCCCAGATTGGATATCGGTGAAGGGACGGTGGATGTAAGTTTGTGGCCCCTTTCAGAAAGGCTCGGATGTGGGGATGGTGAGAGAGGGAACTGAAACCCTCACAGGAAATGACGGTGGATAAGGCTGCCACCTGACGCCTTAGTGTGTTGGGGGACAGTCCCTTGCGAAGACCCTCTTGGAGAAAGTCGAGAATTTGGGCAATAGAAGGGTCAGTTGGGTCAATGAGGAGATTGGCACACCATTTACAGAAAGTGGCCCAGGTGGCGTCGTAGATCCTTCTGGTGGAGGGACGCCTGGCTGCTAAAATGGTATCAATGACTTCGTTAGAGAAATTTTCCTTCTTCAGACATTCCCGCTCAACCTCCAGATGGCTAATTGGAGCCATTGGGGGTCCGGGTGAAGGAGGGGGCCTTGAGACAGGGAGATTCTGTCTGCTGGGATCCTCCAGGGAGGGGCTACAGATAGGCTGTGGAGGTCCGCGAACCAAGAGCGACGGGGCCAATAAGGAGCTACAAGAAGCAGTTCTGCCCTCTCGTGGAGTACCTTTTGAAGGACTCTGGGCACCAGCGCCAGAGGAGGGAAGGCGTAAAGGAGGCCTGAGGGCTACGGGCATCGAAGGGCGTTGTGGTCCTCCGCCCCAGGGATGGGAATCTCAAAACGAACCTTGGCAGTTGGGTATTGAGGGGGGAGGCAAACAGGTCTACTACTGGCAGACCGAGTGTTGCTGTTGCCTCCCTGAACAGTGATGGGTGGAGGTGCCACTCCGACTGGTCTATGGTGGCCCTGCTCAACCAGTCTGCTTGGGTGTTGTCAATGCCTGAAATGTGGTCCGCCCTGAGTGAAAGGTGAGACTCCGCCCACCGACAGAGGCGCTCGGTCTCCCTCATTAGGCGTGATGACTGAGTGCCCCCCTGCTTGTTGACATGAGCCTTGGCTGTTATGTCGTCGGTTAGAATGAGAACATGGCAGCCCTGTACCTGAAGGAGGAAACTGCGGAGGGCCAGGTGGATGGCGCGAAGCTCCAACCAGTTTATGTTGCACAGCCTTTCTGTCGCTGACCATCTGCCCTAAGCTGTAAGGGACTGTAGATGGGCGCCCCATCCGGACAGACTGGCGTCTGTGGTAACGGTGAGTCGTGGGGGCTCCTGGAGGAGGCAGCCCTTGTTGATGGATGCCTTGCTCCACCAAAGGAGGGAGGTGAGAACCCTTGGTGAGACTTTGACCTTGCGCCTTGAGTTGCTTGATCCGGCTCTTTGGTATGGGAGCAGGAACCACTGGAGGGATCTAGAGTGGAAATGGGCCCAGGGAATAACGGAAATACAAGATATCATTTTTCCTAACAACTTGGTTAGATCGAGGAGGGGAACTCTCTTAAGTCGTCTGATAAGTTTGACTGATTGTTGGATGCTGAGGATTCTCTCCGGAGAGATGAACACCCTCCCTTTGACTGTGTCTATTACCGTCCCCAGGTGGGTTATCCTGGTGGAAGGGGCCAATTGGCTTTTCTTCCAATTGATGAGGAACCCGTGTTCCTGGAGAGAGGTGAGGGTAATTTGGGTATCCCTGACGGCTTGTTCCCTAGAAGAGGATAGGATGAGGAGATCATCCAGGTAACAATGGAGTCGCACCGGGATGGTTCTGAGGTGGGCAGCCAGAGTGGCCAGGACCTTGGTAAAGGTTCTGGGGACAGAACCCAACCCAAATGGGAGGGCCACGTATTGGAAGTGGAGGTTGTTGTAACTGAAACACAGAAATTTGGAGTGGGAGGGTCGGATTGGGATGTGTAAGTATGCCTCAGAGAGGTCAATGGATGACAACCAGTCTCCCTGTCTAACTCCCAGGAGGATGGATTGCAGTGTGTTCATTTTGAATTTGCGGTATACGAGATGGCGGTTTAGCCGCTTTAAGTCCAAAATCGCCCTCCATCCCCCCGAGTGTTTGGGCATCACAAATAAGTGGGAGTAGAATCCCTGTCCCCTCTGGGATGGAGGCACGGGTTGGATGGCCTGTATGTCAAGTAGGTGCTGAATTGCTGAATCCATGAGGCTGCGTTTGGTGAGATTCTTGGAGAGGGGACATGCCATGAAAAAATCAGGGGGGGTAGAGAGGAACTCGAGGGCAAGGCTAAACCTGATGGTGTCCCTAACCCAGGCGTCCGAAGTGGAGGAGTCCCACTGGTTGGCAAAGGTTTGAAGTCGCCCGCCAATGGGAATTAAGTCAGGTGACTTATCTGGAGCACCGGAAGGGCCTGCTGCTAGAGCCACGAAAGGGCCTCTTGAAGTTACCACCTCTCCTATGCCTATCGGAGGAGTCGGACCTGTCCTGGGGCTGTCCCAAACCAAAGGGGGGGGGCTTTGGTACCTGGGTGGGAAGGAGGATTGGAAATAGGGACGAAAGGGGGCTCTCCGAAAGGGCTGCAGAGATCTGGGTTCTGACTTGCGGATGAGGGATGGGAGGAATTTCTTCTTGTTCCTTCCCTCAACTAGAAGAGGATCCAGGGATGGCCTGAACAGTTTATTTCCCACGAGGGGGGCAGAGGCTAGTTTCACCTTATTCTTGAGGTCTGCCTGCCAGTGCCTTAGCCAGAGCAGACGGCGGGCAGAGACGTGGGAGGAAATGGCGCGTGAGGAGAATTTCATGGAGTGAAAGGTGGCATCGGCCGAGAACTCGGCCGCGGCCATGATCTTGGCTATGTCCTGATGGGCGCGGACATTGGAGGCCGGGACATGTTGCTTAAGCTGGCGAAGCCAGCGAATGGACGACCTGATGAAGAATGAAGCAGCCGTGGCCGATCTGATCGCCCACGCATCCGACTGGTGAGCTCGTCGTAAGGCCAGTTCCGACTGTTTCTCCTCTGGCCTCAAGGCCTCTAAGGGGTCGCTGAGGGTGGAGGAAGAGGCCAGGCCCACGACAGGCTCATCAACCTCCGGGGTGCCCAGTAGGTTGGAAAGCTCTGGGTCTAGGTTGAAGAACCTTTTGTCATGGGCCGAAGGGGCTGGGGGGGCAGCTGAGGAGGCAAGTTGCTTGGATACCAGGTCCAGGAAGATGGGAGGGGTTGGGATGACATCGGCTTCCACCACCGGCTGTCTAAAAATGGAGTCCTCTAGTCCTTCCGGAACAAGAGGAGCAGGATCAGAGGGGTTCTGAGTGGTTAGATCCAAGATGTTCCTGGCTTTGAACAGGAGGGACTTGAATAGCTGAGGCTTGAAAAGCCCCACAAAGGCTTGGGTTTGGCCCAACAATAGCTGAGGCTTGAAAAGCCCCAACAAAGGGTTGGTCGGGAGTGAGACCTTTGTCCTCAGACATCTCTGCCTCTGATGGTTCTGAGCCAGAGAGGGGTTCGTTGTATTGTAAGGACCCCAAAACAAACTGTTCCTCCTCCTCCTCCCTGCACAATTTTAGGTCCCCTTCCACCTCCTCCTTGTCCTCCCTGACCGAGGGGGAAACCTCTCCTTGAAGAGGTACCTGATCCTGAGACGGTTCCGGTATGAATGGGAATGATCTTACGGATTCAGTGGCCGGCGGAGGCAGCCCAGGCCTAGCCACCTGTTGGAGTCCTTCCGCAATTCCTCGGCGGAAAGCCAACTCCATCCAGGCTCTCAGTTGCTCTGGAACCTCCTGAATGAGAGGTTCCTCCTGGCACAGGCTGGTGACTGTGGGTGTGAAGGTAGGCTCTGGTGTTCGTCTGGCTGGTGTTCCAGGGGCCTGGTGACCTTGAGAGGGCGAACTGCGCCTGAATAGGGAGGAAAGGACTAAAGGGGGGGTAGAGCAGAGGTAGAGGGAGTGGCTGGTGCGGGAGGCACTAAGCCTGCCTGTCTGGTACGTTTGTCTATTTCTTTTTCTAGTGCCTTATGAAGTTTTAGGGCATCCCTTTGGGAGGCTTTGGAGGACTCCTTAGCCTGCCTGCGCAGATGGTGAGTTTTTGACTTGGCCTTTAATGAAGGGCCACTTGAGGGATTGCCTTCTGCCATTTTTAGATAATTGAGGAAGGTAAGGATCAAATGTGAGGCGGTTGGCGCGCCTAGGGGTCGACCTACAATGAAGGCCGGGAGCCCTGGGAAATTCTTTTACACCCCCCCCGTTTCTTATTCGTTTATTTATTTTTATTTTGTATATATATATATATACTTTAAACTTATTCAATTAAGCCACCGTTCTCTGTCTCTTAATTTCCCTCTGATCTTGTAATTGTTGAAGGTCTGTTTGCCTTTTTTTTTAAATTTTGAATCAGCAAGACTGATCAAGTTGATCAAGGCATGACAGAGGCCTTAATGGCAAAAGCCAAGTCTATACCAGACTGCCTTCCCAGGCGGAACCGGGCGGAAGTGGTGGGTAGTAACTGTGGCCGCTACGGCTGGCTGCGGGAGAAGCCAACAAACGGAGGTAGTAAAACAAGCCTCCAACAGAATAAACCAAATTCGAAGTTTAAATCGATTCTGAGCAGGCCTACCAGTCCTGCTGCTTTAAACTAGCATGCTGCAGTGATTGGAGAGATAAGGAAGCCGAAAACAAAATGGCGCCTGGCCACGAGGCGGCGCTCAAAATGGCGGCCACCTGCTACGTGGACTTGCAGGGCCCTTCTACAGCGACCAGGAGACTCCCCAGGGGCAATCCAAGGTCCCCAGGGGAAGGACAGAGAGAAAGGAACCAAAAGGAATTCAAACAGCAGGTAAACGGAGTTCGGTGGGGGGGGGAGGAACGAAACGGAGCGTTTTAATAAAGCGGAAGAAAAACGGCAGTAAAGCAATGGAAAGAGGTGGGGGGGCAGCTGTAAAGGTTTGCTAGCCTTCCCCCAGGCACCCCCTGGGGCCGGGAGAGCTTCCCAGGGGACTCTAGAAATTAAAAAGAAGGAACCAACTGCACAGGGTTAAACGAGAAAAACAATTAAATGAATTAAATACCACCTGGAGAAGAAGGAATTAACGAATCAAATAGGGCTTTCCTGAAACGGCCAAGAGCACATCCAAAAACTGCCTACTCTGCACGAAGGCTGAGCATAAACTGGGGAATGAGGTAACGAGCCACGTGATGGAAGGAGGGGCGTTCCTCAGAAATTAAGCTCAGCCTACGACAGCAGAGACTGAAGCTCCACCCACTATCTGGACGATCCGAGCAGCTCTAAGGAGAATAAAGCCCATTTATCATTTCTGCCCCACCTCCCTCCAAGTGTTGGCAGCCAGCTGGCAAGAGTTTGCTCCTTGCCTTAAACCTACTTCCATAGGAATGCCAACAATACGCTGGTGAAAGTCTGCTTCCCAGCTCAGTTCCTGTCTCCCTACGTGCCCCAATGGCCATCTGGTTCACAAGAATTAATCAAGGGCTAAAGCCGTGGTGGTATTCTACCGGTTCAGCCCAGTTTGGCCGAATGGGTAGCTCCAACGATAATCTGTGAGCAAACCGGCTTGCACTGACAATCAGCTGCTGGGCCCTCCCACCTACCCCAGCTCTATACTGACTTTTATTTCCTGCTTTTCAACTTCAGCAGCTTCGCACGGCACAACTGATTGCTGTGCATCATCATTACACACAGGGCTTGCAGCAGAAGGTAGAGTTACAAACACTGCGCGCATGAAGCACATGCTCACACCAAACTGGTCGGTAAATTTTTTGAAATCCACCACTGGGCTAAAAGCCAATCCACTGAAGCATACAAGTAACAATACACATGGCAATCCAAGTACTAATAGTCAGAAAACTGCATTTGTGAATAGGTGCTCAGTAACTGCATAGGTGCTATGCTACCACCAATCCAAAAGGAAAAACCACAATTAGGAAATGAAATGACTAATATTTAAAAATGGTGATTCACTGGGTTGGAGATCAATGTCCTCAGTATTTAGTAATTTCTACTCAAGAACATTCTTGACTAGCAAGTTTATGCTAAGATATGTTAGTGTGTTAAGATTATTATTATGTCAAACAATTATAGTGGTAAATAAATACTTACTCTGAATATAAAACTTGGATTAAAAGTCCTTTAAAAATGAAAGGTGGAATGCAGGTACAAATGCAACCATAATCATTGTCTTATTTGCCAAAAAAAACCTGTATGCTTTTGAAGATGGAAATGTAAACAGTATTAGTTTAAGTGGATACTCCTCCATTTAAAAAATATTTAGTCATCCATGAGCAGAGAAAGTACTAGGTTAAATTATACAAATAAGTTGTAAGTTGTCATAATAGGAATCTGAGCCTGTAATGAGAGGACAAGCTTAAAGAAGAAAAAAGAAAAGGAAAATACCAGGCAGAAAAATGCCTGAACGCATTTTCTTAAAGTTAATCGGAAAAAGAGAAAATTACTAACATCCTCGCTACTCTCAATGGAAATAATTGGCATAGGTACAGTATGTAAAGCCTGTGCTTCCTAAAACTGATATCATTTAAGGATTTGGGGCTTATAAAATGTCCTTGGCTTCTGTGAAATTTAGGACACAAAGAGATATGGGAGGAGGACATTCTAAACCCCTAACAGTATTTGGCTAGGAGGCATGGAAGAAGAAATTGAGTAAGTGGTCTGAGTATCATTCAGATTCTCCCCAGATTCTCTTCAAATGTGTTTACTACATTTGTTAAAGAGAACCGGTTTGGTACAGGGGTTGAGGCATCTGGCCTTAGGCACAAAGCCTTCTTACCTTGGGACAGCTACTCTCTCTTAGCCCTAGAGAAAAAAAAGGAAATTCCAAACCACTTCAAAAACCCTCCTTAGGAAAACCGTGTGGCCTAAACCGGAAGTCAACAACTGACTCTAAGCTGTACACTCACACAGACATGCGTACTTTAAGCACTGTACAAGGAATTAAGTCCCATTGAAAGCATCTATGGAGAAGTAGAGGCAATTCCATGGAGACATGCAAAGATTATTTGCAACACTCGGTTAATATAAATATGGCCTACATGCTGCAAAAAAGCAAACTAGCAGCTTTTTTACTTCCTTCCTGAAGCAGGAGCAGATATCCTGTATTTTCCAGAAAATATTAAAAACAACTAGACGTGCCAACTCTGTGGAAAATCACACTGACATGGAACAATAACAAAGGCTGTGACACATTTCATGTAAAACTTTCAGCAATATCAAAGTTACTAGAGAGTTATTCGTTAGTAGAACAATTTAAGATACATCTTACTTGGGAAAATTTTTAGGGGTTGCAACATTATTCCTCAGCACACATTCAACAAGAATGTTGGCTCAAGATCTGGTAGATACTATGGAAATACAGGTAGTACTTGATTTACGACCACAATTAAGCCCCAAATTCATGTTGCTAAGTGATGACCTTTTTCGCCACAGTTGTTAAGTTAATCACTGAAGTTGTTAGGTTAGTAACACGGTTGTTAAGTGAAACTGGCTTCTCCACTGATGTTGCTTGTCAGAAGATCACAAAAAGGGATCATATGACCCCAAGACACTGCAATCGTCATAAATACGAGTCAGTTGTCAAGTGCCTGAATTTTGATCATGTGACCACAGGGGATGCTGCAAGTCATAAGTATGAAAAACAGGCGTAAGTTACTTTTTTTTTTTCAAACGATCACTACATGAACTACATAAGTCAAGGACTATCCATACCAGGTTTCTGGCATAAACAATCAAGGGACATTTACTGAGTAATTATTTGTTAAACATTGCTGCCTACCATAATTATTGGCAGGAATAGTAAGATTGAGAAGACCCTGACACTTTGGTACTTTCCAAAAGGATCCTCCTATCATGGATAACTAGGAAGATGTGTGGATCACTTGAGGAAAGGGTTATGTTGGAGTACACACATACATCCCTCCGCATCAAGTACTTTCTGTAGATGTCATGACAGGCACTCTGACAATGTAATTGTCAGGAAATCTGTCAAGTCCAGAACAAGATCAAGTTCTTGTCTAAGAATGCCATGAAGTATTCTAGGACAGGGGTCTCCAACCTTGGGAACTTTAAGCCTGGTGGACTTCAATTCCCAGAATTCTGCAAGCTGGCTGGGGAATTCTGGGAGTTGAAGGCTTAAAGTTCCCAAGATTGGAGACCCCTGTCCTAGGACATACTGGAAAATTATGTACCTGAATCTACAACTGCAATTTGTAGAGAAATGTGGGGGAGGGGAGAAATAGAGGCCACTAACAATGGCTATGGTGTGTTCTCATTTGTTATTTGTAAAAATTGTTTTGATAGTGTAGAAGACTTACATAACTTATATAATTCATCCCTTTCTATGATACAACATAAACAAAAGGCATCAGTCAAGAGTCACTCTAAAAATAATATAATATTTGTCCATGAGAAAAAATTGGATGACTGGTGGTTAAATGTTTGTAATAAAAAAAATGTTTACCAAAATGGCATTTATTAATAGCAGAAGTCTTAACAGCATTGCGTGCCTCTGGACATTCTTCACTATGTATTTTTTCTACATAGTGTTTAACATTTTTCTGAGATCCTGTGCGGACTCTTTGGTATTTTATGACATACTGATATCACACAATAAACGCAAACTTAACACAGAAGTGATTTTTCAAAAGTAAATGGGACTTTTTTCATTTTTTCCCCCTTTGAAAATGTTTTACTTCTCATCCAGAAAGCTTCTTCAGTTCAGTTCAGTTCAGAATTGAAGAAGCTTCTTAAGATGAGAAGTGAAATGTTGTCAAAAAGAAAAAGAAAAAAACCAAGAAAGTTCATTTGCCTTTTGAAAAAAGCACTTTTGGAACAATCACGACCTGGATGGTTGAGAATCTCTTCAGACATTACTATTAAATGTATTTCTTTTTGTGTGTTTTATTCATGGTCTCTCCTGCTTTTTCCTCTCAGAGTTGCATGGGGATTCCTGTAATGAAGGGCTGTCAAACTCCTGGCCCATGGGCCAAATGCATCATGTGTTGGCCACGCCCATGCCCAGTTTAGCCAAGGGGGGAAGCCCTGATACATCACGTGACCCCACCGTGACAACGGGAGTTTGACACCTCTACTCTAATGTTAGCTTCACAGTATCAACTCTGAAAATCAGACTGAAACTAACCACAAAGTCATACTATTTTTATTCCGCTTTTCCGCTGCAATGAGACAATATAATACTTTTGAAGGTTTACATTAAAAGAAAATGGGCTTCCTCAATCATAGCTAAATGTTAAGCAGGAGTGGCTTTTCTAAATCAGTACAGAATATATCAGAACAGCAGTGGAACAGATGTATGAAAAATGTTTCAGGGTAAATCCCAGATACTTCTATCCTTTTTCTGCCTCCCCACGCCTCCCCTGGCTTTTGACCAAGTTAGGTAGAGTTAAATAATGCAACCATTCTTCAAAACAAATGAAAAAAAAAATCAGTTTTAATTCTAGTTAAAAATGAGGTAGAAAAGCAAGCAAAAGTGTGTGTCTATTTTTTCAAATAACCTCCCACCTTCCCGAAAATCAATTCATCGATATTATATAGTTCTCTTGAAAACAAACTCTTCCTCATTAGTCCAAATGGTTGAAATTGAGTGATATAAGCATGGGAGAGTGGAAGCTCTTGAGTCTCAGCAAATTACAGGGTTTCCATAAAACAATACCCTCTGAAGCAACTTCCTTTAAAACTCTTGCCCATAAAACCCAATTTTCAAGTATAGGTAGCTCACTTCTCCATGACTCAGGCTCAGGAGTTTTACTGAAACAATCAACAAGCAAAAGATTTTCATTAAGATTTTTTTTAAACCTTTTCTCGTGCTGCAGAGTTGGCTTTTCATCAAGACTTTCACCTGTTGAAATGCTATGATGAATGTTCAGTTGCAGGGAAATATCTCATTGGAACATTTAGTGATGGTAGGAGTCACTTCTCCCTTTGGGCGCTAATTTTACTTTCGCAATCTATGAAATTGCCCAGAGCAGTGACAAAGATTAAAATAGAAGCTCTGAAGAAGTCTGACTTGTCTGTCCAGCCAACCCAGATCCCAAGAAGAAAGGAAGTTTGGGAGTTTTTTTAACCAAAAGGTTATCTAAAAGATAGACAGGACACTCTTGTTATTCAATAAAAAGTATCTATGCTTTGCAATGTTTCTGCCCTTGAGGCATCCTCTAGGCAGGCTCCAATTTTATAAAGTTAGTTTCTTGCATGGCTTGGATATAACACAGCAAATGATGGTGGCACACATCAAGACTGGCTTATTTTTAGTCAAAGACAGCTGTCCTGGATTCCAACTTGCATTCCCCATAATTATGAGAGGGATGAGAATATTAGTCAAGCACATCTAAAAAACAGGAGTTCAGAGAAGGAAAAAGGACTGTTGCATGCTGCCATCTGTTCTGACCTAGGCTTCCAAAAGCACAAAACTGACTTCTTATAAAACCCCCTTTATTTGGTTTAAAGTGAGTTCCTCTCCAGCAAAGTCCCAGTCAACAGTCTTTAAAATGATTACAGACCTTTATCAGGCTTGGAGAGCTGCCAGGCTGTTATCTTCCAAATGCCACTCTGTAGCAGACAATATTTGGCAAGAAATCATGAACAGATCTTTACCCTAATGAATTGAACTAATTGTCTCCTGCAAACACCCCTTCCCTTTTGGCTCCTCTTTATTCCCTATGGGGAATATCTTTGTTCCTCTCCCTGTTCATAGTCAAATTTATTGAGTCACCTCAAGTTTCAGGTGATGAGGCATCTGAGGAATTTGCTTCCTTCTTAGCACATCAAGTTTTATCAGACCTGTCTTGCATCTTAAGAGAAAAATGGCTGGACCTAGGCCAAAAAACACCCTTTCATCCACCACTTTATAATGGCCCAGAATCCTTTTCCTACATAGATGTTTTGGCAAAACCCATAAAAAGGCAAGAATTCTAAATGATTAACAGATTAACAGATAGAGTTGGAAGGGACCTTGTAGGTCATCTAGTCCAACCCCCACCCCCCCACCCAAGCAGGAGAGCCTACACCAGGGGTCTCCAACCTTGGCTCCTGGAAGCCTGGCGGACTTCAACTCCCAGAGTTCCACAGCCAGCAAAGCTGGCTGTGGAATTCTGGGAGTTGAAGTCCGCCAGGCTTCCAGGAGCCAAGGTTGGAGACCCCTGGCCTACACCATTTCTGACAAATAGCAGTCTTTAGAAAATAGCTTGGCCCCTTCCTCCCTGTGGCAGCCCTTCAAATATTGGAAGACCGCTATCATGTCTCCCCTGGTCCTTCTCTTTACTGGACTAGCCATGCCCAGTTCCTGTAACCATTCTTTGTATGTTTTAGCCTCCAGTCCCCTAATCATCCTGGTTGCTCTTCTCTGTGCTTTTTCTAGAGTCTCAATATCTTTTTTACAATGTGGTGAACAAAACTGGACGCAGTAAATGGTTTATTCTTAATGATTTTCCAAACTGAATGTTGCTTCTTCTGTGCTTATCTTTGAAACCAATGATACTCATTCTAAGTATACTACATTATCAATTTCACTCTTTTTTCCCTTATAATCTCAAACATAGATTTTTATGAGCTTTTTCTTTTGCTGTCACACTCTGTTAGCTTGATTCAGAGCATCATTACTGTGAATGATTCTGGGCATCAGATTTCCAGATGGCTTCTGATAGCATAAAACAGGTTCACGAAAGGGTGACAATGATGAAAAATGGGATTTGAGAACATGCTCTATCAAGATAAGCTATAGGAATTAGAAATGTTGACTTTGGACAAAAGAAAAATGAGGAAAGATGGTACACAGGTGATCAGGAAGTATTTTCTATTGCCACAGAAGCCAGGATCAGAACGGATGAGTATGAATGCAACTACTGTACCTAGATTTTGTTTCAACATAAGTAAAAACTTCCTGATGGTGAAATCTGTCCAACAGTGAAATAATTTACCTCCATAGATATTGCAGTGGTTTTAAAAAGTCTGGAAAATCACCTGTCCTTTTGACCTCATCCAATAATTATTTTATAATTATATAAAATAAAAATAATTATAAAAATAATTATTTTTAGATTCTTCAACTCCTTTAAGAATTAGTTCACACTGGCAACCATGTGAGTAACCTTAAAGTATACCTGAATTAACTGCCTAGTCCTTTGACAGATGCTTTGGAAACTCTGTGGTTTATCTTCCATTGACCTTTAAAAATTGAAATAGGTTTACCAATTCATAGGATTAAGATTCATAAGATTAAGATTTAACAAAGAGGTTTCAAACAAATTCCACTACATTTCTCTAGGCATGTTTTGAAACAAAATATTTCTTGCGATTATTTATTAGGGTGGAATTTGTTACGAAGTAACTAATCATTTGAACTGTGTCCCTATAATTATTTCTTGTTTTTGTTGGGTTCATGGCTGTGAATAAATGGGGAATCTCAGATGGTTTAGCATTGCTGTCATCAACTAATAACTGCTCCTCATGATGTCAACCCTATGTTCCAGCCATCTGTGAATATTTCAGACCTTGTCATCTGCTAGCCAGCTAAGGTTGGCCCTTGCTGTTGAAAAGTAAAAGAGTCCGATATTTTTGAACAATGGGCCCAGAAATTAATTTGAGGAATGTCTGTCTTTTTAGAGCAGGGGTCTCCAACCTTGGCTCCTGGAAGCCTGGCGGACTTCAACTCCCAGCTGGCTGTGGAATTCTGGGAGTTGAAGTCCGCCAGGCTTCCAGGAGCCAAGGTTGGAGACCCCTGTTTTAGAGGGACTGTGTTTAAAAGATGTCATGGAAAAGGAACAAGTTTTACCATGCAAGACTGAAGCTGACCTGGAAGTGGATTTTAAAATGACAGGCTACAAGAATGATAGATGTGCGGGGCATGAGGGGGGGGGGGCTGCCTCACGCGCATTGCCTTCTGGGTGCTGGCATGCAAATGCACGCACAAATTTCAGCATGGGAGCCCAAAAAGGTTACCCACCACTTTTCTAGGGCATTATTTGAAGGGATTAAAGTTCAAGATTGTTAAAAAGCATATAAAATTGGTTGATTCAATCAAGGTCAAAATAGACATATCATTATCTCTGGTAACCCTTAATGGACTTTTGCTGATTAAGACTGAATGGTGCAACTCTAATTATTTGTTTATAGAAAAAGGAAGAAGATACCATATATTGTATTTTAAGAGAAGGTGGTAAGCTAGTAAAATTATTTATACTATTTGTGAAGAAAGGGAAAGTCACTTTTCCCCCCTTTACTATCGTTTTTTTCTTTTCTCTTTTTCTGCACTTTCTATTTCTGTGTTTTTTTCTAATTTTCATTAGTTTTTATCTTTTCAATTATCATGTCTAATACAATTACTACATAGAAATGAAAGAGCCAGATCTACCTGGAATCCGATTGAGCGTTACCCAAAAGTGTTCATCGGGGCTGTAAGTGTCTTTGGACCATTGCAGCAAATCAACGGCCCTTGAGTCATTGAAAAGGAACTCCACAAAAGGCTTAGTGAGAGCAATATAGGCAGACCCAAAGTAGATAGTGAGGTTGTGGGGAGGTGGCGGTTTTAGGATCTCGGTCCTTTTCATGTAGGAAGCTTTCTTGCCTATGTGCTCCTTGTAAACAAATTTGGTCCTTAAAGTTATGGGCGGTGGGGGGAGGATGCCAGGGGTGAGGTTCTTCCCTTTGAACTTCTTCAGGTGCTGGACAATCTCCTTGTTGGTTTTCAGTGGGAAATCTTGCCCACACATGTTGAGGACATACTTCCACTGGGTGGTGGATCTCAGCAGGTCCTTCATGCAGTTCAAATCAGCCTGAAGCCTGGAGATGCCAGCGTAAACTACAGGCTCGGCTTTGGAGACCAGGAAGGCGTTGGGGAAGCACTCCAGCAGTTTCTCCACCTCTTGCTTGTACCTGGCGGGCACCTTCTCATCCACGTGGATGCAGTAGACATTGTGGGGCGCGTAAACAGCCCTGAAGAGCCGCTCGAAGGTAGCCAGCTCTTTGTGGAGGGTGAAGATGTAGGCCAAGGGAAAGGTCGTCTCTTCGGCAGTGACGGATCTGGTCACATAGTGGCTCCCCGACACATAATCTTGGCAGGAGGCGGCTCGCTCCAAGGGCGTCCGGAGATGGTTTCCCCACACGAAGGTTTTCTGCCCCCGAGCCAGAGCCCCACAGACGCGCCGGAGGAAATCGCTCTCCAGCTCCTGAGGCAGCTGGGGTAACCGAGGCGGCGGAGTCTGTCTGGAGACCTGGGGAGGTCGCCCGAGGAACAGGAGCAGCAGCGCCGAGAGACCGCTCAGCACGAAGACGGCGACAATATACGGAGGCTTCCCAGACCGCATAGTCTCCTGGGGACGGCCACAAGCCCGGAGTAAAAGATGGACCTAAAGCCCGGAGCAGCGGCGGCGGCTCCTTCCGCGGACGCCCAAGAGATGCATTCAGCTCACCAAGCTTTTTCTCTTGAGCCGCCGCGCCAAAAGCTCCGAGCGATGCTGCCTTCTTCTTTTATTGTTATTATTATTTCTTTTTGCTCAGCCGGTTGTTAAGCAAAGCGCTCCGGCTGGGCTCAGACCGCGCGACGCCGGGCATCCAAGGCTACTGAAGGTCCCTCATAGTTGTAGTAGTAAGTAGTAGTAGTAGTATAGTAGAATCTCATCTGCGTTTCTTCCAAGGCTGCTCCCCACCCACCGCTCCGGACCCTTGCTCGGCCTCCCTGGAAGATCCGCGACTCAGGCTCGCCCCTGGGGGAAAAAAAGAGCTCATTTGCGTATCCAAAAGAGGGCGGGATCGGTCGGGGCCGGGCGCGCCTCGCTTTTCCACAGCCCGAGGGCGGAGGCGGGATCAGCAGGTATCATCAGTCCACCGGGTGCCTCGTGGTGCAGGCTAGACATCGGCTGATTTGAGGCTGTGCGCTGCTGAACCGGGATCTCTCGGCTTCCCGCCAGAAGACTTTTAAGGCTCGGTTCGTCTCCTTTGGCGGACTAGTTCAAAGAACGTCTGAATGGGCCCACAAGGGAGATTGACCCTGCCCCGGGGGCGTAGCTAGGCCAGGAAGAAGATGGCGCGTTGTGCTATCCGCTCCTCGCTCCAGACTTACACCAACTTTATGGTAACTTTGAATGGACGCTAATTGGGTACGTTAAAATAAAATTGCGTGGCGTACAGCTCTCAAAGGGCCGTCACCTCCAAGATATGCTGTATAAACATGACAAATCAATTAATTAATAAATACAAAACGATGCACATACTCACATATCCCCAGCTACTTTCTTTGATTCACACCAGTTTACTTGGGTGGGAAAGTAAATTAAACTGGATGTTAAGTGAAAGAGGAACAGGTTTATTTGGAAGAAGTTTTGAGGAAGGAGGAAAATGCCATGGAGGGAAGAAAAAAGTAAAAATAAATGCTAAATGTGTGTGTGTGTTTATATATATGTATGTATATATGTGTGTATATATATATGTGTGTGTGTGTATAAACAACTGTAAAAGTCTGACTCACAGATGAACACAATACAAAGCCTGATGATGGCAGATGAGATTCTGCCTAAATGTTGCTGCAACTTTGTTGGTGCAACTTTGTTGCTGCAACTTTGTTGCTGCAACTTTGTTGCTACAACTTTGTTTGGGTATTTTACCTTCATTGTAGTTGTGCTTTTAAAGTTATAGCAACGTTTTCGCAGAGTCTCATCTGCCATCATCAGGCTTCTGTATTGTGTTCATCTGTGAGTCAGACTTTTACAGTGGTTTCAGATTTAAATTTGGGGCAGCCTATTGCTGTGCCAGAATGTTTTTTTTCTTCATCCTGATTGGTTGGGAGTCTTGGTCTGTGTTTATTGGTCTTGGAGTTTGCTGTGTTCTGCTTGATTGGTGTTTCTAATATCTTCTGTCTGTTTTTTGGCTCTTTTTGTATCTTGATTGGCTGGCAACATTGTGTTACTTTATTGGAGGCCTGGCTTCGGGTAAATGGACGGCTATCATTAGTTAGGAAGCTTGGTTTCATCTGGGTGCCTGGTTGGGGTGTGTTTGAGCTGGAGGTATTAGGGGGGATCTGTTTGTGCCCAGGTGTTTGCCTGGCTTGTGGTGTGGATATTTTTTTGTTTATGAGTGCAGGCTTCCAAATGATAGACAGTCAGGTGGAATCATCTCTTCTATTCATGCTTTCAGGTCTTTTTTCAATCTCTATGGCTTCTCTGATGATTCTGTGGCTGGGATTTTCTATAGTGGCTAGGGTTCCATGTGTTGGACTAGTGAGGAAGTGTGTTCCAGCTTTTTGACTGCATTTTTGTGTTCATCTAGGTGGGTACTTATTCTTCTATTGGTTTTTCCAATGTATGTGGCCAGGCATGATGCACAGGGGACTTCGTATATGCCTTGGTTTTCCAGGTCAATTTTATCTCTGGGGTTTCTAAGGATGGCTGCTATTTTTCTGTCTGTTTTGAAGGCAGTCTTGATGTGATGCCTGTGTAGTATCTTACTAATTTTGTCTGTAGTACCTCTTATGTCGGGCAGGACAGCTGTTCCATAAGTCTGTTCATCTTCTGGGTTTCTATTATGTCTCAGTGTGTTTTTGTGGATCAAGCCGGTGATTTTGCTTTTGTGGAAGCCTTTGGCTGTCAGTACTTTAGTCAGGGTGCATAGTTCAGTCTTAATGTGTGTCTTGTCTGCCAGGCGTTTGGTTCTAGTAATTAGTGTTTTAGCCATGGAGTTTATCTGTGCTGGGTGGTGGTGGGATTGGGTGTTGAGGTAGCGATTAGTGTGTGTTTTCTTCTGGTATACGGTGTGTCCTAGTGTGCCATCTGTTTTTTTGTAGATTAGTACATCTAGGAATGGTAGTTGTTTGTTTGTTTCCATTTCCATGGTGAACTTGATTTTAAACTCTGTGGCTAAAACACTAATTACTAGAACCAAACGCCTGGCAGACAAGACACACATAAAGACTGAACTATGCACCCTGACTAAAGTACTGACAGCCAATGGCTTCCACAAAAGCAAAATCACCAGCTTGATCCACAAAAACACACTGAGACATAATGGAGACCTAGAAGATGAACAGACCTATGGAACAGCTGTCCTGCCCGACATAAGAGGTACTACAGACAAAATCAGTAAGATATTACACAGACATCACATCAAGACTGCCTTCAAAAGAGACAGAAAAATAGCAGCCATCCTTAGAAACCCCAAAGATAAAATTGACCTGGAAAACCAAGGCATATACGAAGTCCCCTGTGCATCATGCCCGGCCACATACATTGGACAGACCAATAGAAGAATAAGTACCCGCCTGGATGAACACAAAAATGCAGTCAAAAAGCTGGAACACACTTCCTCACTAGTCCAACACATGAAAGCCACAGGTCATAGCATCAACTTCAATGGCACCAAAACCCTAGCCACTATAGAAAACCCCACAGTTTTGTACATGAGAAGCTGCTGTTTCAGCATGGGGCTGTAGCTCTTTTGCTAGGTGTTTAGCTAGGTTTTGTAGTGGTGCTCCTCTGGAGCTGACTATGGGTCTGAGAGGTATGCCTTCTTGGTGTATTTTTGGGAGGCCGTATAGTTTGGGGCATCTGGAAGATTTCTCTCTGGGTATGATCGTGTGTTGGATCTCTTTGCTTATGTGTCTGGTTATAATTTTCTTCTTGGTTAATTTTTCCAGATATGTGGTTGGGTCTGTGTTTATGGGTTTGTATGTGGAATCTTGGAGTAGGTCTGTCAATTTTGTTTCATAGTCTTTCCTGTCCATTACTACAGTGGCATTCCCTTTATCTGCTGGGAGGATGATTATGCTGCTGTCTCTTTTCAGGGTTTGTAGCGCTTTAATTTCATTTTGCTGCAAGTTGCTTTTGGGTGGTTTGCTTGTGCATAGGATGTTGGTAACTTGGTGTCTTATTTTATCAGCTTCATCTGTATTTAATTTAGTTAGGCTGGATTCTATTGCACGTATGATGGATTCTGCCATACATGTAAGTGCCCGCGAAAACTTAAGAAAACAAATATCAAACCTCTATGGGGAGGGAATAAACAACCAGATCAAAACCTATGAGAAACTGGAAATTAAAAGAGCAGGAATACTATGTGACCTCCAATTCCTACGCAACTGCACCAACCTGCTTCAAATTAACATTTCATCAAAGTACAGCAGCCACTAAATGTATCCTGAAAAGAACTGAAATGGCTCTACTAAGGAACGAGCTCCACAGTAAGAGGTTCCAATTAGATCAGTTAAACAAAGATTTGCTAGCACTACGCCTGGAATTGAGCAGCAAAATCCACCCTCTACTTTGGGACAAGATAAAACAACTTACAACTTGGAGAGCTGAATCTCCAAGCACTTACAAACAGGAAAAGCTCTTGAAAAAATTAAAGAAATTAGAACATGACAAGAAAACCCCCAACAACTCACAACAACACCTGAAACAATTAGTGTACAATGTTTCCAACAGAGAACTCACCAAAACAGAAACAGAAGTCCTAACCAAAGGATTCAATTATGCCATAGCACCCCAAAAAATCCCCACAGAATCCACACATTAAGACTGAACTATGCAACCTGACTAAAATATTGACAGCCAACAGCTTCCACAAAAGCAAAATCACCAACTTGATCCACAAAAACACACTGAGACATAATAGAGACCCAGAAGATGAACAGACCCATGGAACAGCTGTCCTGCCCTACATAAGAGGCACTACAGACAAAATTAGTAAAATACTATACAGACACCACATCAAGACTGCCTTCAAAACAGACAAAAAAATAGCAGCCATCCTCAGAAACCCCAGACAAAATTGACCTGGAAAACCAAGGCATATACGAAGTCCCCTGTGCATCATGCCCGGCCACATACATTGGACAGACCAATAGAAGAATAAGCACCCGCCTGGATGAACACAAAAATGCAGTCAAAAAGCTGGAACACACTTCCTCATGAGTCAAACACATGGAAGCCACAGGTCATAGCATCAACTTCAATGACACCAAAACCCTAGCCACTATAGAAAACCCCAGCCACAGAATTATCAGAGAAGCCATAGAGATTGAAAAAAGACCTGAAATAGAAGAGATGATTCCACCTGACTGTCTATCATTTGGAAGCCTTCACTCATAAACAAAAAAATATCTACACCACTAGCCAGGCAAACACCTGGGCACAAACAGATCAAGACACAAATAGAGCCACAAAACAGACAGAAGATATTAGAAACACCAATCAAGTAGAATATAGCAAACTCCAAGACCAATAAACACAGACCAAGACTCCCAACCAATCAGGATGAAGAAAAAAACATTCTGGCACAGCAGTAGGCTTGCCCCAAATTTAAAACTGAAACCACTGTAAAAGTCTGACTCACAGACGAACACAATACAGAAGCCTGATGATGGCAGATGAGATTCTGCCAAAACGTTGCTACAACTTTAAAAGCACAACTACAATGATGTGGGAAAATACCCGAACAAAGCTGAATGCCATACATGTAAGTACCTGGCAGAATCTCATCTGCCATCAGGGTCGTCAATTTGGCCACAGCCACCATCCATCCGGTGGTCCCGAACCTGTATGTCATTTTAGGCCTGATCCCTCAGACTGCCAGGTGGTTTTCAGTCATAGACTTAAAAGATGCTTTCTTCATCATACCCATACATGAGAGCAGTCAACATCTCTTTTCATTCAGATTTCCGTTTTGAGCTTCTTCAGCGACAGACCGAAACTGTGACTGTGCAGTTTCAATCCGTGCTCACCACTGGAGCGCCCTGGGCCGGCTGGTTTCGGGGCTAAGCCACCCTGTAGAGGTGGTGAAGAAGGGGAAGACTGCCTGCAGGGTTGAGGAGAGCCACATCTCTCCTCCTCAGCTGGCCATTACTCCCTTTCCCGAAGGCGGTTGTAGCGGTGATTAGAAATGGCCACCACAAAGAAGGACTCGACCGCAAAAGAATGTGCAGGAGGAAGATAAGAAGAGAAAGTTTTGGTTGATCAGGTCAAATAGCAAAAGCAACAAATAAGGTACCCTGGAATTTAAACTATAAAAAAATAATACTGTTCCCAAAGAAGATCTTCAAGCAGCGAAGGAGAGAGAAAAGATTTGGGTTTTTTTCCTTTTCCTATACTGACAGCTAAGAGACTTAAGCAAGAAATTGGGGAAAAAATCCACTTTGATATTAATAGGTATTTAATGCTGAAAATAAAAAGCCAAAGGGATAATAAAGATTTCTGGACACTTAAAAGCTTTTGAAAACAGGAAAGGAGAGAAAAAGAATAAAAGGGCAGGATCTGGAAGGGAGGAGATTGCCTGGAATTAAAAAGAACTCACAGTAAAAGCTCAACAAGACTTCTAAAAGACACATTTTAACTGAAACATGGTAACAAAATAGTAAAACCCCAGGAAGAGAAAGTGAAAAAAGAAATAAGAAGAAATAGCTTGGGAGTATTTGGATTACTTGCTGATCTCTGGATTCTTGGTTACTGCATTTGAATGACTAAAATCAATCGGGTGGTTGTTTAAAAGTGTTTAAAATGGCTTCACCCTTAGAAGAACTGCAAATGGAACTTAAAAAGTACAAAGAAGATGCACAAGAAGGGAGAGGTTGTTTTGGCTTCGTATTTCAGTTCTTAGAAATGGAGATTTGGAACTATGAGAAACATCAAGAAATGCCTGCAGAACAAGAATGGGACAAAGAAGAAGTCATCTTTAATGAACAAGTAATCTTAGGTGGGGAAAAAAAGGAAAGGGGGGGGGAAGAGAATGGAAAGTTTAAGACTGGGAAAAACAACCCAAAAAAAGAATAGATTGAAAAATAAGTATAAAATCAGAAAGCAACAGAAGAGGGAAATGCAGAAGAGAGAATTAGAAGTAGAGAGACAAGGGGGTAAAAAGGGGAGGGAGAAGATGAGAGGGAAGAAAGAAAGGAAAAGAAGTTATAAAGGACAGAAGCAAAATATAGAGAAACATGGCCTATTTAGAGATAATGGGTGAAAATCGAATTGAAAAAGGGATTCTGCAAACAATACATAAGATAGTATTGTTATATGAGAAATAGAAATAATTTCAGAAAATATGAAACAATGTATGATTAAAATGTTTGATAAAATTGTTATTGTAATTTAGTGGAATGTTTGTCAAATAAATGTAATAAAATGAATATTTAATGATTTATAAAATGTGAAGAGAAATAAGGAAAATATTAATTATGGAGATTATACATATCTTCAAGGAAGTATGATATTTAATTGAAAAGAAATGTTAAAGATGTTAAGACTTTAATGAATATTAATGATAGAACTGAATTGGAATGGAATGAGGGTTTTAATTACATATATTTATATTTTTGTTAAGAATATAGTGTGCATTATAAGAATGTACCAAGCAGAATTCGATTGGAAGTTATGTATTATGTATTATATTGAATGTTACAACCTTAAGGTATATATATTGAAGTTTAAACAAGAGTTGAATGGATAAAATTAAAAGATATAAAGGTGTCATACTCCATTTAGTAACTACAGGAGAAAATTTGTTTAATGAGAAAAGATAATATGAAATTGAAACAGGACAGACAAAAATATAAATATAATGATTTGAATTGAGATGAGGTTATCAAAATAAAATTGAGAAAATTAAAAGAGGGGAAATACTATATAGAAAATGCAAAATAGTAATAAGATATGGAATAGAACACAAAAATGACCATGAAACTGAGTTTGTGTCTGTATAAAGAAGTGTAACCCAGGACCATGCTATTTTCAAAAAAGATGTTTTACTTTTTTCATGTTCTTTTTGTGTGTGTGAAAACCCAAATAAAACTTTAATTAAAAAAAAAAAACATCTCTTTGCATTCAAGTGGGAAAGCCCCTTAACTGGCCGAAAGCAACAGTATACACGGACCAGGTTACCCCAAGGATTTAAGAACTCGCCTACCCTATTTGGGGCCGCCTTGGCCAAAGACTTGGAAGCTCTGACTACACCCCCTCCTGATGTGGGGTTACAGTATGTGGATGATCTGTTGGTTACTGGCCACACAAAAGATAACTGCTGGGAAAATACACAAGACTTATTGCTCCTCTTGCAAGACCTGGGATATAAGGCCTCGAAGAAAAAGGCTCAGTTGGTTTCAGAAAAGGTCCGATATTTGGGCTATGACATAGTGCAGGGGAAACGTACCTTGGACCACGAACGCAAAGAGGCCACACGTCAGCTTCCAACACCTAACAACAGGAGAGACTTGAGAGGCTTTTTAGGAGCCGCTGGCTTTTGTCGTATCTGGATCCCCAATTTCAGCCTGATTGCCAAGCCCCTTATGAAGCTACCAAAGGACAGGATAAGGAGCCGTTACAGTGGGGAGCACAGGAAGCAACTAGTTTCCGATTGCTTAAGAAAGCGTTGTTGGAAGCCCCCAGTTTAGGCCTCCCTGATTTGGATTAAACCATTTCAATTATTTGTAGATACCAAACAGAATGTAGCTGTGGGCATCCTCACTCAGAAAATAGGAACATGGCATCGCCCTGTAGCTTATCTCTCTAAACAGCTGGATAATATTGCGAAAGGTTGGCCTGCTTGCCTTAAAGCAATGGCTGGGACTGCTATCTTAATTCAAGAAGCCAGTAAACTGACTTTTGGACAAGAGCTTCACATTTATACTCCTCATGCTCTTAAAGCTGTCCTGGAAACAAAGGGCCATTTGTGGCTAACCAGCCCTTGAATGCTGAAATATCAAGGCTTAATCACCCATAACCCTATGATTAATATTATACAATCCAACGCATTAAACCCTGCCACATTACTGCCTGAACCAGACTTAGAAACCACTCATGATTGTATCCAAATGATTGAGGAAACATATGCCAGCCACCCTGACATGACTGATGTATCCCTTCCTTCCCCGAAGTATACCCTATATACAGGTGGCACTAGCTTCATATAGGAAGGAATCAAACAGGGTATGCAGTGGTTAGTTTGGATGATGTTTGAGAAGCGGAGCCCCTCCCTTCAGGAACAAGTGCTCAGTTAGCTGAACTGCATGTATTAACTAGAGCTTTGAAGCTTGCAAAAGGTGAACATGTCAACATATATACAGACTAAATATGCTTTCCTCAAGGTTCAAGTCCATGGTGCCCTATATAAGGAAAGAGGACTTATCATGGCGGGAGGCAAGGACATTAAATATGGCCCCCAAATACTACGCCTCCTGGAAAGCATATGGGCTCCCAAAAAGGTTGCTGTCATCCACTGCTGAGGGCATCAAAAAGTGGCCTCTGATACACAAAAAGGGAACGATAAAGCAGATAGAATGGCACGAAAGGCAGCCCAGAGGACTCTAATGATACAAGCGCAATGCCTCACTGTATGGACACCTCACCCCTATTACTCTCAAGAAGATATGAACCAAATTGAAGCACTTGAGGCCCAACTGGAAGACGGTTGGTGGATTCTGCCAGATAATCGAGTTTTTATACCAGGACATATGGCATGGGACATAGTACAACAAGTACACAGACAGCTGCACCTAGGAAAAACTGCTTTAGCAAATGCTCTGCAACGAGAAGTGTATATTAACAAAATACACAGCATTGCGGCAAACATTTGTGCTCGATGTGAAATTTGTGCAGCAAATAATCCCAGATAAGGACCCTAACCACCACCAGGCCATCAACCTTGGGGCAGTTACCCATTTGATTCATTAATGATCAATTTCACTAACATGCCCCGTTCCAGCCACTACAATGCTCTATTGGTCATCATATGCACATACACGGGGTGGCCCGAGTGCATCCCTACACACACAAAGAAGGCTACTGAAGTTGCTAGGGCACTGCTCCACATTATCATCCCCAGATATGGCTTACCCTCTAGGATCTCATCAGACAATGGTCCTGAATTTATCCATAAGGCTACCCAACAGTTGGACAAGATGCTGGGTATAACTTGGAAGCTCCATTACAGTTTCCATGCTCCTTCAAGGGGTAGGGTAGAAAGAGTTAACAGGACTATTAAGGACAAATTGGTCAAAATATGTCAGGAAACCCACCTTAAATGGCCAGATGCTTTAAGTTTGGCTCTGGTCACTGTCAGGTGTGCTCCCCGAAAGGTATTTTATTATGCTGTATGGTCAGGTCCCCAACGTACTTCGACCCACTATTCCAAATACTGTACCAGTTGCTGATACAGTTAAATTGTAACAGCTACAGGCCCTTAATACAATAGTCCAGAGATTGCAACAATGTGTACTGATCTATAAACCCCATGTTTTGGTGACCTCTCTGCACAATATACATCCGGGACAAGAGGTCTGGGTGAAAGATTGGAAAAGGGAGGTATTGAGCCCAAAGAGGAACAGACCCCTGCAGGTGTTACCCCGGAAGCTAACACCCGGCACACGGGCCTCCCCTGGAAACTTCGATCGCAAGTCAGGCGTACCTAAGGGCTGATATTCCTTAGAAAGGGGGGAATTGGTGGTGGTGGGAGGTATTCCATATCCCCCGCTACAATATGGAGGCTAACCAAAGGATGCAGGAGACTGCATGCATCTGCAGAGGCCTTATGCCCTCTATCTGGATTGTAACCATGCTGTTAGTACCGTGTTTCTCACAAAATAAGGCCGGGCCTTCCTTATTTTTTTTTGACCAATGAAAAAATGGC
The DNA here is from genome assembly GCA_033807585.1 of Hydrophis major. Classification (NCBI taxonomy): domain Eukaryota; kingdom Metazoa; phylum Chordata; class Lepidosauria; order Squamata; family Elapidae; genus Hydrophis; species Hydrophis major. Next base: position 82,033,403 of record CM066330.1, read on the forward strand.
TAGGCCGTCTTTTTGGGGGTGACTTAATTTCCTCCCCCACCTAGAGTGGCCCATACGCACGTACCTCGCCGCGAGGCTGCTTCTATCGGCCAATGAAAGCTCCCCAAAGGAAGAGTCCCCAGCTGCTTCAGGGTGAGGCGTGGCTGCCCATTTCCCCTCGCCTTTAGGCAGTCTCTTTTGGGCAATGGAAGCTCCCCAAGTGCAATCACCAGCCACTTCGATCAGCCGGTAGAAGCGGCCTTGGGGCAAGCGCACACACACACTCCCCTCGCCACGAGGCCGCTTCTATTGGCAGACAAAAGCTCCCTTGAAGGCAGAGTCCCTAGCTGCTTCAGGATGTGGCATGGCTAGCTGTGTCCCCTCACCTTTAGGCAGTCTCTTTCGGGTGATGGAAACTCCCCAAGTGCAGTCACCAGCCACTTCGATCGGCCGGTAGAAGCGGCCTCGCGGCGAGGGGAGTGTGTGTCACTTGGGGAGCTGCCATCACTCGAAAGAGACTTTCCTAAAGGTGAGGGGACATGGGCAGCTGGGGACTCTGGCTTCAAGGGAGCTTTTGTCTGCCAATAGAAGCAGCCTTGCAGCGAGGGGAGTGTGTGTGTGCGCTCGCCCCGAGGCTGCTTTTACTGGCCAATTGAAGTGGCTGTTGACTGTATTTGGGAAGCTTCCATCACCCGAAAGAGACTGCCTAAAGGCGAGGGGACATGGGCAGCTATGCCACGCCCTGAAGCAGCTGGGGACTCTGCCTTGAGGGAGCTTCTATCGGCTATTGGGCTATTCTAGCCTAGGCTACCTGCAGGGTAGTCCTAAAGACAAGTTTTCTCCCCATCCCCCCGCCCTTCCCCCCCATTTCTCTTCACCTTGAGTAGTTCTAACAAACGATGTGAAAAATGGCGGGGAAACGCATGGTTTAAATAGGCCTAAATTTTGGGGGCGGGGCTTAATTTCACCTCATGCCTAGAAATCATGCTGGGCTTCCTATTGGTGAAGGCCGTATTGTTGGAGAAACACGGCAATAAGTGTTGTCCTTAACTCCATGTACTTATATGAGATGTTAGTGGCTAAGAAGGGTAGTACGAACAAAGATATACCTCTCGATAAGGATGCAGTTAATGAGTGGTATTCACCAGACCGCACTGACCTGGAAGAATCCCAGAACATAGAGGAGGACCAGGATAAGGGGAGAAACACCAGTCCATGTGACATGTGCTTTATGGTGCTACCCACAGGCAGGCATTTTACCTATAGTGTGACCAAGTTTCCTAATTATTCCACTACTAATTTCCCTCAGTGTGAACATGAGGGAACTAGATATTGGCAGTGCGTGTACAACAACACTATAAGATGTCATCTTCTGCGCACTCTATGGGTACCAATTAGACATGTCTGCATACCCTGAAGTACAATAAAGAAAGTCCACTTAGAAGAAAAGCACTCACAGGATTAGCTACATGTACTCAATGCCTAACTGATGAAGGGGCTCATGTGCTGCAACACTATGGCCTTCCCAAGATACACAAAGAAGGAATACCACTCAGACCCATGGTCAGCTCCATAGACTCACCTCTACAGAATCTTGCCAAATTTCTCGCCAAACAACTCCAGCCCTACACAGAATCCATTACCTCACATGTACAAATCTCCTTCCACTTCATAGAAACAATAAAGAAACAAAACCTACAACCCAGCGACCTTCTCGTGAGCTTCGCTGTCATATTCCTCTTCACCCAAGAGCCCATCAAAGAAGCCTTGACAGCCATCCAAAACATACAACCCCCCCAAACACATCCTAGATCTGACCAACCACTGCCTAACCAACACATACTTCATCCACAATGCACAAAGATACAAACAGATAGAAAGAGGACCCATGGGATCACCCCTCTCACCTGTCATCGCTAACCTATACATGGAACACTTTGAAACCAACGCTCTAGACAAATCCGAACACAAACCCAAACTCTGACTCAGATATGTAGATGACACTTTCGTAATTTGGCTACACAGGAAAGAAAAACTGGACAACTTCCTCACACATCTCAACAACCTACACCCCAAAAATACAATTCACCATGGAAACAGAAACCAACAACCAACTTCCCTTCCTGGATGTCCTAATTTACAAAAAACCCAATGGCTCCCTAGGACACACCATGTACCAGAAAAAAACCCACACACCAACCACTACCTAAATGCACAATCCCATCACTACCCTGCACAGATCAACTCCGTAGCCAAGTCCTTCATCTCCAGAACCAAACGCCTAGCTGACAAAGACCACCTGAGAACAGAACTACACACCCTCACTAATGTATTAATTTCCAACGGATTCCAAAGAAACACAATTACCAACCTAATCTGAAGAGAGATACCCAAAAAAACCAAGACACAGAACAAGACAACGGTATCACACTCCTCCCCTACATCAAAGGCACCACAGACAAAATCAGCAAAATTCTCCACAAAAACAATATCAGGACAGCCTTCGGCACGGACCAAAAAATAGCCAACATCCTAAGAAACCCCAAAGACAAGATCCAGTTAGAAAACTAAGGAGTTTATGAAATACCATGCAACAATTGCCCAGCCACATACATTGGACAAACTAACAGGAGAATAAATGCACACATCGCAGAACACCAAAATGCATCAGAAAAGAAGAAAATACTTCCTCCCTCTTCCAGCACCTTAAAGCCACAGGATATGAAATTAATTTCGAAGGAACCAAATTAATATCCAACACTGAACACTCTAGCAAGAGAATAATCAGAGAAGCCATTGAGATAGAGAAACATCCCCATAACATGAATAAACGGGACGATACCTCCCGCCTACCAGACATCTGGAAACTAGCCCTCACCAACAAACGAGTCCCAGCCACGAAAACCAACACCAGACCCAAAACAACACGGGACACCACCGCCAATCCCCCTCATCAGATACAGGCCCAAACCCATCCTATAAACGAAAGACAACCACCATCCAGAAACCAGACCACGGATGCTTCGCCAGCTGTCGCACCCCCCCGACCCCAAAACCAAACAAGCTGACACACACCAAGAACACAGACCCAGACCCCAAACTCGAAGCCAGACCAAAACCCAGAATGCTACATCACAGTCACCCGCTCAGGATATCACATCAGAAAACTCAGGAAATTACACCACAAGAACTCAAGAAGTTGCAACACAGCAAACAACCCAGGAAATCACAGCACAAGACCAAGGATACCACAGCAATAAAACTCACAAGGTCACCATACAACCCATTACCCAAGCTGTTACAACACAGGAGGCTAATGAAAAAGAGATCAAAACACAAACGACCCAGGAGATTAAAACACAAGAACCAGGATATCTCCACAACAAAACTCACAAGGCCATTACACAGCCCATTACACCAACATCAACTGCATCAACCAATCAAGAGGCATCAGCACAGCCAACCAGACAAGCACACCAGCTCCCTCCCACCAGTATTTATAGAGAGAAGGACGCTAATTGGGCGTACATTAAAATGAAATTGCATGGCATACAGCTCTCAAAGGGCTGCCACCTCCAAGATATGCTATATAAACATGACAAATCAATTAATTAATAAATACAAAACGATGCACATACTCACATATCCCCAGCTACTTTCTTTGATTCACACCAATTTACTTGGGTGGGAAAGTAAATTATTCTGGATGTTAAGGGAAAGAGGAACCAAGTTTATTTGGAAGAAGTTTTGAGGAAGGAGGAAAATGCCATGGAGGGAAGAAAAAAGTAAAAATAAACATATTCTTAAATTTTTGCGAGTACTTACATGTATGGCATTCAGCTTTGTTCGGGTATTTTCCCACGTCATAGTAGTGGTGCTTTTAAAGTTGTAGCAACGTTTCGGCAGAATCTCATCTGCCATCATCAGGCTTCTGTATTGTGTTCTTCTCTATAAATACTGGGGTGGGGGGGCTGGTGTGTTGGTCTGGTTGGCTGTGCTGCTGCCTCTTGATTGGTTGATGGAGTTGATGTTGGTGTAATGGCCTGTGTGATGGCCATGTGAGTTTATAGAGAGTATTTATAGAGAGACGGCAGCTCCGATCACACACTGCTTGCACTGTCACGAAGCCGAAAGCACCATCCTGAGGATGGAGAGTGGGACCTCGCTGAAACGTCACCAAGATACTCTTAATCTTACACAAGAAAAGACCCGAACACACCTAGACCTATATATATATTGGCACATCTTCCTCTTGGCTTCTAGGTGTTCAGTAAAAGGATTTTTTTCGAAATGACCACCACAGCATAAGTATTTCGTATATTATTATTAACACGCTCTGATGCTAAGGAGTTTTACTCCCGTTCCCCGCCTGAAAAGAAACCTGTTTCAAATGGAAAACAGAAGCAGAGGAGAGGAGTTTCACTTTCACTTTTAGTTTCACAACACCAAGCAGCTTTTGTACAGAACAGTTGAGCTAAGCCATGCCCAGGCTCCTTGCTCTCTCCTTCTTGCTCACACAGCAAATATTGTTTCACTTACCAAATATTGTTTCACTTACCAAACAGCCCTCAACTCTCTCACACACTGACAAGATTCTAGCCAGATGAACCCCGATAGATGCTGGTAGGGAAAGGTAGATTCCCCTCCCCCCTTATTTTCCTCCACAAAAACTAAGCCTGACCACATAGTTCCATAGCGAAGCACTGGTATTGAGCTAGTAAATAAATAAATAAAGCAAGCACTGCCCACAGGTGGAGACCTGAGATGACTGAATTCAGCCACCAGTAAAACAACTTGAAAAAGAACTGAAGGTGGAATGGGATTAAACATGCTGGAGGAAATAAGTGAAAAGACTTTGGTGTCTGAGCAAATGAATAAACTGTTTAAGAAAAGGTCAGAGCAAATTAGACTCAACTCAGTTAGCCAGTGAACTTTATGGTAATTCTCTACAGATTAGATGTAATAATATATAGGTCGCAAACAATGTTCTAGGGATAAGCAAGCCTTAAAAAGAATCTCTGTAAAATTAAGGCTGAGTTAATCCTGTGTATGGGATCACAACAGGAGAAATAATGTAAGGATTAAAGTAGCATTAGAAGAAACTGACATAATCAATTGGATTTTTTTAACCTTATTTCTAAGATTAAGGACCTGAGTGTTGATTTGAAGGCAATGAAGTTATTGAGTGTGATTACAGGTTAAATCTCCTAGGAATGTGCTGAAGCCTAGATATATTTTGGGCAGATTTGTTGTTTCAAACATAAAAGACAATATTACAAGAAAATCATGTGAGCTGGAGGTTAAATGGGAGGGTGATAGAGCATCTTTTCCATATTTTGCATGGCTGTCCTGCAGTGAAAAAAATGAATTTAAGCCACTGGCAGAAAAACTTATACAGGACATGTCATGTTAAAAGGATGAAAATGTACTTCAAATCCAGTGTGTTCACACTTAAACAAAGATGGAAAAATTGGTCACAAAACGTTAGTTTTAGCATCCATGTATGCTCCTGTAGAAAGTTAGCACCCACCCCTCTCCTAGAAGACGAGTGAAATTGTTAAGTTCTGAGCGAGGGTGCGAAGAATGGAGACGAGCCGGTTAAACAGTGAACTTCAAAACTCTTTATTAACATGGTGTGACAGCTCAGCTCAATGGCTGCAACGGCCCCCTTTATATAGGCAAGCTATAGAACTTTTAACCAATGAAAACCAGGGAGCGCTAGCTCCATTAACCAATGGGCGAGGCTCGTTAATAGCCAATCAGATTCACCTGAACGGACCAATCTGATGTCGCTATTAACGGACAATCAGAAGTGCAGGGCCAGAGCCCTGCACTTAACTTCAAGCTCTTAATAACCTTTATTCACACATTTATTCATTCACAACAGAAATATTCTCGGAAATATTAAAAGGGCAGAATATAATTTTTCCTTGGATGAAGAAAAGAAGAAACATGTTTTAAAGACAAAGCAGCTCCTTGCCCCCCTTTCAGCTGTAGGGTGATGGGATTGAATAATTTATTGCAAAAGCAGTGAATGTTTAGATACATGGCAAATTTGTATGTGTATAATGCCTTTTCCTTTACTTACATTTTAGTATTTTCTTTTTCTTCTTTTTCTATTTTCAATATCATTTTTCTCTGCATCGTGGATTTATATTATTTAGTTACTTGATAATGTTTGCCAATGGTACTTTTAAAAAAGGTTAAAATCTACTAAACTAAGTTGGCTTTGCAAATAGATTCATAACAAGGGCCTCCTTTCTTTTGTGAAGTTTAAAAGTATGCTGAGTTACACATATACACACACACACACACACAGAAACACAGGGGAAAATACCTGCATAGGGTGGGGATGGAGGGCTGTGGCCGGGCTGTGAAAAGGGGACGATCAGCCAAGATAACAGATTTTGACATTTAAATAATTGAAATACGTAGCTAGCAGTCATACCTTTGTGTTACTAGAAAACAATGAGTGTACCATCTAATCTGAATAATTAACTAATCTCATGTTGGTGAGGGAGAGGCTTGGCTTGGGTGGTGGAGGGCTGGGCAGTCATAATAGGAAAAAAAATGTCCATGTTTCTGGCTTTGAAAGAAGAGATGGACAAAAAACGAGAGTTGGTGCTTTTCATTTTCTCCTCAGCTTCAGGGTTCTCCAACCTGGAACCTGCAGCTGGGCTTGAGACTGTGATTCCTACAATTTCACCTTGCTCATAAATGCCACCCAAAAAGGAATGAGCTTCCATTTTTAGGAAACAGTGAATTAGCAAAAGTGATGGTTACACCTACCGATGGATTCTGAGGGCAGGGCTGGCTGGCCCCCACCTCCCATACCATTTAGAGTACAAGTAAACTAAAGGACTGTTCTGTAGGAAGTTAGCACTCACCCTGCAAAGTTCTTGATGGCTAAGCTTTCAATTAGATAATGGAAGATAGTGAAAAAAAACAGGAAAAATTGTAAACATCTAGCAAGGGGTTTATGAAATAGGTTAGAAGCCAACTAGTCATCAATCAAGAAATTGTAAAGCTTCAAAAAAACTGCAATTAATACCCAGGCATGCTTCAGAAAAATGAACAGCTGAAGGGAAAAGGGGGTAAGAGATTGGACCACCAAGAATTGTGGCCATCCAGACCCCATTCTTCTCTATCAATGCATGATAGATGAAAATCACATGAACTTAGGGTTGCTACAACCATTGTAAATGCTTGCCAGTTGCTAAGCCCCCACATCGCACTCATATGACTGCAGGGACAGTGCAATGGTTGTAAATGCATGGATTGGCTGTAGATCGTTTTCCCCCACACACACAGCGTCATGGTAACTTCAAACAGGACAGGGGCCTGCAACCTTAAATACTCAAAGGATCATTTGGAGCCACAGAAAAGAAAACACTGGGAACTTCAAAACTTGGGTAGGCGTGGCCAACACAATGTCACTCCCACCCAATCACATGATTCTCACTACCACCATGCCTACCCAGGTTTTGAAGCTACCAGTGTTTTCTGTAGGAAATGGGTTTCTCTCTCCCTCTCCCTCCCTCCCTCTCATTTCTATTTTTTTGTGTTTTACCTTCTCAGGCCAGGTGAGGAGTGACTGGGAGGGGAGGGTGAGGGGCGGGGCCAGCCAGTGATGGGATCATCCAACAGAGAGCCACAGCAGAGGACCCAAAGAGCTACATGTGGCTCCAGAGCCGTGGGTTGCTGACACCCGAGCTAACCAATACTCATAAGTCAAAAATTCTCAGTAGTCATGTTTCTTAATAAATATACGCAATAGCATGCACTTGTGATATGTGCTACCTCCCATGCTAGCTTGGCATAATGTAGCTTTGTTGTTTGGCTCGCCATAATGGAGCTATCTTAGCTGAGCTGCTTATCATATTAACGTCAACTTGTACCAATTGGTGATTAAGTATCATCATATTAATAAGTTATGTGTGTATAACCTTAATTAATGTTTCTGTAATATAGTTAGCATCACTGTTGCTTTGGATATACCTTACATCCAAAAGAACCTGTGTTTGGAAGAAGCTTAAAAAGTACACTATTGAACCGTTTGGGATCCAGCTGAAAACACAAATAATTGGTAAATTGTTTTTCAGGATAAAGCTCAGAAAAAACTGGTTCAGTCAGTCTGCACTGCCAAGGACCATGCCTTTGTGTGATCTTTTGAAAACAAGTGCTTAGACAATATGAACAAATATTTTACTTCAAGTAAAACTAATTTCACACAATATCTTCTTTTTCTTGAATTTGCTCCAGTGCTAAGCCTTTACTTTTGCAACTAGCAACAGCTAGCTGATGTTGGCAGATCTTAACAGCGAAGTTGAACCACAGTTGGTACCTCAATAGGAGACTGCTTGGAAATTCTAGGATTGTAGATAAAGAGGGAAGAAAATCCCCACATAATACTAAGCTGTTGGGTGATGAAACTTAATATCCAAAAATAGTTGCAAAGAGAAGTTGTTTATAACAAAGGCCCGGTCCTTGGCAAACTGACCGGACCAGGTGTCTGGGCAGTCCTAGATGGCCTGTGGATTTCAACTGGCTATACTTTGTGTTCCACATTAACATTTCCTTATCTGATAATTTCACGTTGTACCTGTTACGCTCAGGCAACTTGGCCATTGATTGGGATGGGATGTGAGAAGTTGAGGCGTGCACAATTGAATTTTAGGTATGAGAAAGAAATAACCCTACCTTAATTTTGTTTCACCTAAGATAGTAGAGAGAACCACGGACAGGCTTGCAAGATTTTCTTACTTTAGTAACACTAAAGAGCATTTCTGGGTCCCCTTTGCCTCCTTTCTGGCTTTTCCTATTTTGAAAGGCTTTGTGATGACCTGGGGCGTGGCACAAAGGCAACACAGTCACATAAGTAAGAAAAGTCCCTTTAATACCTCTAACTTTGCCCCCAGTGTCCAGTTATCTTCAGCTGGAGAAAAACCTCTCCCAAGAACAGTCTTTAAGTGGAGGAAATTCAGTCCAAAAACAAAATACATATAAACTGTAAATAAAAATCCACACAAACCACACTGCAGCAATTAACTGGACAGGGCAGGATAAGGAATTGCAGACTTCAAAGGCCAACAAAACACACGCAGATGGAAAGACCAGAACCTAGATAAGCCTCAACAAAACAAGATAATACAAGATTTGTTTCCAACCAGTCGCTGTGCGCAAACTCCCTTTTTAAACACTATGTTCCCAGCTGTAGCTAATGAAAGGAATCAGGGCCCTTTCCTCCCCGTAAGCCACACAACTCATGTTGCTCACTTCTCCATTCCTCCCTGCATACCCTAGAATGAAGAGGAGGTGGGCCTGGATCTTCCTCTGAATTCCCTCTGGCTTGTTCTACCTCTCCCCTGCTCTGGCCAACTGGACCATGCCCTTCCCCAGTTTCTTCCACATCCACCGGAGTCACACTCCCATTCCCTGTCAGCTGCTTGGCCTCCCCCTCAGAATCAGATTCCGACATGGGCATGTCAGGCTTACAGAAAGATGTGCAGGATCAGACTTCATACTATAATGGGCGATCACTAGGAAACCCAAGACTGTAGGCTAGAGGCAAAGTCAAGAAACTATTCAGAATAAAGCAATCCCAAGTTGCAGGGAAAAAAATGACATTATGATGTCACTAGGAGCTGAACTCATCTGAAAGAAGAGTCAAGATAGGAGGCACAAGATAACAGAATGTAATAATGATGCCACCATTGTTATTCGCTCCCTCTATCTGGAGATACCAATCATATCTCTGGGGGGGCATGGTTCCACAGGGTTGGATCCACCACACAAAAACCTTGGTTTTGAGTCCCTGCCTCTCTCTCATCCCATGAATATTGTCAGCTCTAAGCCTCTCTGGGACAAAGTTTCACATCCACTTGGCTCCATAAGGAGGAAGCTGTATTGTAGACATCTAGAAATAAAACTATGGATTGAAATCTGGCCAGATTTGGCCCATGGGGTGCTTAGATCTGTCTGGTGGGGCTGCCTCGGAAACAGTGAAGGACTGGCCCATGGTGCCTCTGCCAATGAAAATGGAGCTCAGGAAGGCTGTGCGCAGCCCTCCCAGGCCTCATTTTTGGCTGGAACGGCCTCCTGCAGCCCTCTATCAGTGAAAATGGAGCTCGGGGGACCACACGCAGCACCCCAAGCTCCATTTTCACTGGCAGAGGGGCTTCAGGTGACTGTCCCAGCTGAAAACAGGGTCCCAGAGGGCACACGCAGCCCCTGCCCTAAGCTCCATTTTTGCTGGCAGAGGGCCATGCCCACCTCGGCCCGGCCATGCCCCCTCACCCCTCTGAGGTGAAACACATTCCTGATGCGGCCCTCATTGAAATCGAATTTGACACCTCTGATCTGGAGGATTGAGAACCTCCATACGTGTTAAGCCTGGGTTCCCCAACCAGGGTTAAGGAGACAAGCTAAACAGAATGTGCAGTGTTAGTCAGATAGGCACACAGATAAATGAGTGAGCTAAGCTTGTATGTTTATTAACATACAGTAAAAATGACAGATACGCTTGTGCTATCAAAAATATAGTTTATTCCATTATGAGTTCATAGCACAGTCAAAATAACAGTCCAATAGTCATGTATCATTTAGTCAGTCCATTCAAGGATATTCAGTTAGCAAAGTCCGTGTAGAAATATCCTGTCAGTTCACTTACAAATCAGTCCTTTGTTTCTCTCCCGTTCGAGTGACACAGTGTTGAGTCCATGCAGTAATTAGGGATCATCAAAGCCAGAGAGAGAGCAAGCTGTCGTCTTGCTTCTTTTAAAGTGCTTTCACAACCACTCCCTTAATTACAGTCCTACAGTTAAAGTTGCATAGTTAACAAAACTATGATTACATATTTATTATTTTACCTAAACCAGTTAGGGTAAACAATGTTATCCCTAACAATACGTATTTATGAATCCAGGAGGACTCCTAAACTGCACAACAGAGGCAACAATGACCAATCACCAGATCATAGAGGTCCAAAACCCAGAGCCACCCCATCTTGCCATGGTTGAGGTGAAATTAGTTCTGTTATGAACTAATAAAGGCGTTTAATAAAGTTTTAACAAACCTTAAGAAAAAGCAGGGTTCTAATCCTGCACTTCTGATTGGCTGATAATAGCAATATCGGATTGGTCCTTTCTGGGGAATCTGATTGGCTGTTAACGGGCCAACTCTCATTGGTTCAAGGGTTTAACACTTCCATGTTTCTCATTGGCTAATAGGTCAGCAGCCTACCCTATAAAAGGGCTGCTGCTGCCCTAGGGTTTTGCTCTGTTCAGCATGATTAATAAAGAGTTGAAGTTCACTGTTCACTGCCTCGTCTCTGTTCCTTGCACCCATGCGCAGAACTTAACAAGTTCCTTTCCATCCAGACCCTCGCAGCCTCCAGGCACTTAGTCAGCATTGCAACAACATCACCTGCTCCATCAAGGGTGGAGATATACTAATGATATTGCATCTTGCGTCATCAACTGACCTCACTCAGAAGTTTCATTAGATGTTAAGAAGCATAGGTAGAACTCTTTGCCACCTTTCTTGCTCTTTCAATAAAATAGCCCAAAACTCTTGCCAGGTTGGAGTTCTGGAGCCCAGAGGAGTAATACTAGAAAATAAAAAATATCCTTTATAAACTAAAGGATGACTGACTGACCCATCCAAAAAGACCGTAAAGAGAAAAGAGACATCAAATCTTGTGGGTGATTGGTATTTGGGCTTCCTTTACCCCAAAACAAAAAAACTAGTAGCAGTGATGGTTTTTAGATATTTAAAGTATTTTTTAGGTATTTCACCTTTGAGAAAGATTAATTCATTAATTATAATCTAAGAGCCATTTTGCACACTTCTATTCTTGTAAGCTTGTACACAGGGGGAAAAACTGCTTTGGTCTGGGTTAGTTGTGCAATCGGGAAATAAGTACTGTGTGAGGTTCTGGCTGCTAATCAAGGAAGAGCTAAGAAAACATCAGTCTAGGGTTTTTCATCATCAAATGGTATATTTTGCACCTGTTTGCATGCTTGACGTGTGAGTTGCGTATCCTTTCTGTGCAATGAGTGATTGGCTGATTTTTGACTTCCCATAGCACTGAATCTGAAAATGGCCACTGGTGGGGAACAAAAAGGATCATTGTGGGAGAACAAAGTTATATAATGACATATAATGATGCAATTGGATTCTGATTTCTGACTTTCCTGAATCTTACAAATGAGCTCTTGTAATTCAAAACTTGGCATCTTGCAATATAGGATCAGGAAATGTATTTTCTTTGTTTGTTTCCTCAAGGCTTATTATATTATCTGTGTGATGAAAGATTCAAAGTGACTTTCCTTGAGAACTAAAAGCACTTTTTATTGTTGCAATTTGTTTCACAGTTATCTTAAGTTTCTAAAAGATCAGATAAGGAAATGAAAAGACAGACTTCCATTGTTTTGCAACAGTGCTGGACTTGACCTACAACTGGTGGCATAGGCCTACAATTGCTTTCCCCAACCTAGGTTTGTTAGGTATAATTTTCTATCAGCCTGGAATCAGGTTAAAGGTTGCAGATACAGCCTTCCCACGGCTGCTGCCTCTCTTTCTAAAATCCATCAGGTAGCCCAAAACACAAGTCATTACTATTGAAAAAGGGAAGGAACTTCCACAACGGCAGAGTTGGTCTATAGCAGGGGTGTCAAACTCAAGGCCCATGGGCCAGATCTCAGGGTCCGCGGTGCCTCTGCCAGTGAAAATGGAGGTTGGGAGGGCCACACACAGCCCACCAGGTCCCATTTTTGGCCAGGACAGCCTCCTGCAGCCCTCTGCCAGTGAAAATGGAGCTTGGGGGAGGGTTGCACCTCCCCGAGCTCCATTTTCGCTGGCAGAGGGCTGCAGGAGGCTGTCCCAGCCAAAAACACGGTCCAGGACTCCCTCCAAGCTCCATTTTCACTGGCAAAGGTCCATGGCCACGGCCTGGCTATGCCCCCCAACTCCTCCGAGGTCAAACACAACCCTGATGCGGCCCTCAATGACATCGAGTTTGACATCCCTGGTCTATAGCTTCTCCTCTTTCATAGCATATTTATGATTGGAAGTCAGTCGGGGATAATGTGAAGGCGTGGATTAGGGCTAAGGAAAATTAGATTCAAGTCCATACTCAGCCAAAGCAGCTCAGTGAATGGCTTTAGCTAGTCACTGAGCCTCAGTCAGCAGAGCCACTATTGGTACTGTACTATCGGTTCTGCACTCACACAGAAATAGCTTGCATCTGAAAAAAGCACACACAGAGATTTAGCAGATGAGCAGTTTCCATTTCCAACAGCCGTCACCAATTTTAGAGTGCTTTGAATTAAATATGAACGGACTTTGACCTTAAATGGCAGAGCATTTTAAAAGCATTATAGATATTCATATCAATACCAAACTGGATACAGAGGAAGAATAAATCTGAAGGGAAGCATCAAAATAGTAAATATATCGACAAATGATCTGGCAGCCTTTAATAAGCACAGTTACAGGAGTGAGCTCCCCTGGGCTTGTGCCTAACACCTGACTGCACGATACTGGCCGAGTTTGGTGCTGCAACTCATCTCGCTGTATTCCATGGAAATCTACTGCAAAATGCAAATGATGTAAAAGGTGGAGTTTTAAATGCTTTTATTTTTCATGAATGAAGATAAATATACATGTCTCACGATAACTGTTGTAATGACGAGGCAGTCGAGTTGTTTGATCACGAACAACTGAATCATGATGATCTTTATTGGAGTCTAGTCTTGCATTTATACACATTTTTAGTTATCCTCCATCACTGGTTAACTTTGGTTCCTGCTTAACTTTGGTTGCTGTTTAGCACAGTAATCCATACAATTAATTATCTCTAGTTAAAGTCTAACATATGTTTACTTCCTCTCTCTAATCCTCCTTTAGATTAGTGACTTTGTTTACCTGAGTTGTATTTGCTTGGAAACATTCTTTATCTGAGGTTTGCCACCCAAGATTGGAACATTCCTGCAATTATAACTCTACAGATAACATGGCAGGATCCAATCTGAGTCGGCTGCTGGGACCAAAGGTTTTGTCTTCCAAGTTTTGGGACTCATACTGGAATCCATCCTCAGGGAACTTCTCTCTAGCAGCGTGTGCGCTTTGGGCTATTTTATGTGTGTGCTATTTATATGGTGCCTGGTTGTGGCTTTTTGGTTGTTGATTGGGATGTTGATGGCTGGCTATTAATTAGTTGCCCGTTGTTTCCTTGTACTGTCAAGCCCTCTCTATCTGATAAGCTGGTGATGAACTGTTACTTTGCCATAAATTGTGGTTTCTAGACTTCCATCTTCTTGTCTGTTGACAAGCACATCTAACAATGGTAATTGTCTAGCTGTTTCTTCCTCCGTTGTGAAATGTCTGGGAAGGTAGAGTTCAATAGGGTACGAAACTCTTTCAGTGCATTTCTTTTGATGATGACAAATGTGTCATCCATGTATCAGCACCAACATTTAGGTGTGTATTAGCTGTGGTTTTATTTCTATCAGTGTTTAGTTAGAATGCAAACAGGAGACCACCAAGATCTGCATGATGAAACCACAACAATTCCCCACTCAGTGCTTGAATTTGATATAAATTTCTGCTTCAGGCATGACCTAGTCCATCAATGAGGAAATTTGTGGCAGGGGGTGATGATGTTTCAAAGTGATCTGTTAGCAATCCAACCCAAGTGGATCAGAAGCTCCAATCTTACTTGCCTGATATGTCCACATTCATTAGCAAGCCAACATTTCATTGATTAGAAAAATGTATTATGGAAAGATATAGAGAATATGTTACTCCATTTGTCTGCAAGCAATATAATGGAGGATTAACTGTGTTGCTTTTTTTTTCCTTTTCTTTGTTCCACTCCACTTGAAGACATACATTCACACAGACACAGACACACACACACATACATACACAGACACAAAAACATGCACACACACACCCCGTTTAAACCCTCTGTTCTGTCGTGGGAAAGATCTGACTCGAGACCAGTGTGAATTCAGCTCTTTATTAGCGATCAGTAACTTCAACAAAACCGGAGCCACGGCAGCCTCTTTTATAGTGGCTGCTTGCGGCTCGTGGCCAATGACAGTTCTTTAAACTTCCCACCATCAGGCAGACCAATTGCAACAGTAGTTAAGTAACCAATCAATAGGCGGCAATGTCAGTCCAATCAGAATGTGGTATTACAAGTATGCAAATATCTATATACAACACCCCTCCCCACTTGGTTTGGTCCATCCTACATTATGTAGTCATGTAAGTAGGTGGGGCTTTTATGGTTCCGACTTGACCTGCACAATTCACTTGCGGCGTTGTCTTCGGCTGGTTCGGACGGGATCGCTGTCTCTCCTGTCCTTCTCTGTGGAACCTCCTAGAAGGGTGAATGCCGCTCCCACCTGGTCTACCTGGGCTGGTTGAGTCAGCTCTGCTGCTCCCGCTTGGTCCACCCGGGCTGGTTGAGTTGGCTCGGCTGCTTCTTCCAGGAGTGGCTTCGTGTTGTTTTTCTGCTGCCAGCTCCCTTCTTCTGAAGTCGCCTGCAGGTAAGTAGTTTTTATTTCTTGATGGGCCTACTGGTGGTGTTGGTTGGTGATTTGTTTTTTGTCATGTTAGTGGAGGGTCTCCTCCTCCCCTTTTATTATCATTTAAGGGATCTCCCCCCTCTCTGGTTTTATTATTGTCTGTTTGGTGTGGTGCTTGTGTATGTTCTATGTACCTAGGGTTGTCGGTGTTTCATTCTATTGTTCTAGACCTTAGTTGGTCTATGTGTCTCTTCCAGCTTCTTCTGTCCTCCGTTTCTAGTCAGTATGACCGGGGTCCCATTATTTGGATTATTCTACCCGGTATCCAAAGTGGGTCCCCCGTAAGATTTTTGGCATATACAAGATCCCCTGTTGTAAATGTGCGGTGCTTACTGGAGGAATCTGGTGGTTTTTCAGGGTTGTATGTGGGGTGGAATCTATCCAGGTGTGACCGTAGTTTCCTGCCCATTAGAAGTTCTGCTGGGCTCTTGTTACTCGATGTGCTCGGTGTTATATGTTGGATGGTTTGCATTTTATCGATTTTGTCTTGAATGTCACCCGTGTCTAGCTTATCTAATGCCTCTTTAGTATACCGAACCATGCGTTCCACCCATCCGTTTGTAGGCGGATGAGCAGGCGCTGTTAGGGCATGCTGTATGCCCTGTTTGGCAAGGAATTTTTCAAATGACAATGCTGTGAACTGCGGACCATTGTCTCAGACTAATAGGTCCGGTAACCCATGCGTTGTGAATAATTTTCTTAACTGTTTGACGATGGCTTCTGTCATTGTGGAATGCATGACGCTGACATCCAGCCAATTGGAGTAAGCGTTGACAATTATTAAAAATGTATATCCTTTTGTGGGTCCTGCGAAATCTATATGGATCCTCGACCAGGGGCCCCTGGGTGTCTCCCAGTCGAGGATCAGTGTAGGAGGGGGGGTAGGTCTGGACTTTTGGCATTTAGTGCATGTTCCCACCCATTCTCAATGTCCTTGTCCATCCCTGGCCACCAGAAGTAACTCCTGGCCAGGGATTTCATTTTTACGATACCTGGGTGTCCCTCGTGTAACATACACAGTACTTTTTCGTGCAGTCTTTCAGGAATGACAACCCTATCCCCCCACAGTATACATCCCTTCACAATCGAGAGTTCAGTTTGTCGGTTATGGAAGGGTTTAAAAGTTTCATCATTATCAGTTTCCGGCCAGCCCCTACCTACCCAGTTTAAAATCCGCGCCATCTGTTTGTCTTTTGCTGTTTCTTTCGCAATGTCTGATGTGGTGATGGGAAGGTTCGGTAATGTCTCAATTTGTAGAGTGGACGTGGTAGGTGCTGGGTCATCAGCCAGTTCTGATAGGGGTGAACAGCTCAGGGCATCCACATGGGGTATGTCCTTTCCTGGTCTGTGGATTAGCTTGTAACTGTATGCGGTGAGAAACTCTGACCACCTTGTCATCCGTGGTGACAGGATGTTGGGAGTGGCCCTGTTCCCCGTGAGTATTCCCAATAATGGCTTGTGGTCTGTAATTAGAGAGAATGTCCTACCGTAAAGGTATTTGTGCAATCGTTTGACCCCCGTTATTGCGGCTAGGGCTTCTCTGTCCAGTTGGCTGTAGTTTCTTTCAGCTTTTGACAGTGTTTTGGAGTAGAAGGTGATCGGTGCTTCTCTGCTGTTTGGTAATGTGTGTGGCTGAGTAAGGCGCCGATGCCGAATGGTGATGCATCGCAGGTGACTGTTAGTGGCAGGGTGTCGCTGTATTGAATTAACACAGATTCAGATGTCAATAAGTCTTTAACTCCCTGGAATGTGGCTTCTTCTCATCGGCCCCAGGTCCAGGTAGCTTTTTTATCCAGTAATCTGTGCAATGGTTCCACTATCGTTGCCTTCTACAGCAAAAAAACATTGTAAAAGTTAATGAGTCCCAAAAATGCCTGTAAGTCAGCTGTATTCTTGGGTCTGGGTGCTTCTTTGATAGCTCTTTTTTTTTTCCAGTGGGGTGGATCCCTTCTTCATCTATGAGGTATCCCAGGAACTCAACCTGATTGGTGGCTAGCTGGCATTTCTCTCTTTTGACTTTGAGTCCCGCTTCTCTAAATCTTCGCAAGACTTCCCTCAGCTGGTCTTTCAGTTGCTTTTTGTCCCTGGCAGATACCAATACATCATCAAAATAAGGGACCACCCCTTTGAGTCCTTCCAAAAGGCACTCCATCAGGCTTTGGAACACACCTGGGGCCCCGCTGATGCCAAATTGCAGTTTGTTGCATTTGAATGCCCCCCTATGCGTCACAATTGTCTGTGCCTCTGCTATCTCGGGGTTGACTGGCAATTGTTGATATGCTTGCGCAAGGTCAAGTTTTGCGAAAACTTTTCCTCCCCCTAATGAATGTAAACGGTGCTGGACTACCGGAATGGGGTATGTGCTTTGTTGTAGCGCATGGTTAAGCATGGCCTTATAGTCACCGCAGATGTGCATGGACCATCTGGCTTAATGGGAGGCACAATTGGAGTTTCCCATCTTGCATGATCGATGGGTTCCAACACCCCCTGTGCGATGAATTTGTTCAATTGCTCATTGATTTTCGGTTTTAGTGTGAAGGGGACTCGTCTGGCTTTAAGCCTGATTGGCGCTACATTAGGATTCAAATTAAATGATATAGGGGTCCCTCGGTACTTGCCTAGCTTCCTGTCAAATATGCCTTGGAACTCCTTCATCAGGCTCTCTTCCCAGTCCATCTCAGTGACACTGTTAATTCCGGTCACTCTGATTCCCAGGGGTGCGAACCGTTCGAGTCCAAGCAGGCTAGGCCAATCTCAGACAATGATCGTTAATGGGAGGATTTCAGTATGTCTCTTGAACTTGACTTGGAAATGTCCAAGTCCAACTACAGGGATCCTGTTTCCCTGGTAGTCTTTCAGGGTCAGGTTTTGCTTTTCTAGTTCTCTTTGTATGTCTGGTATCAAGTTCTTTATGGTATTCCATGATACCATGGACAGATATGAGCCAGAATCCACCTCCATCTCTCATGGCTGCCCTTCTATGTTAACGTTGATGCGTACCTTTCTTGCATTGGTTGCACTTGAATGGCCAATGATGATTGTTTGGTGTGTTTCCTCCTTCTTGTTGAGCCGCTTACTTCTGTTTTCTCAGCTCTAACAACTCCCGGTCTGTCTCTCTCTGGTTCTGGGGGGAGTGCTGCCTCATCTTTTAGGGCTGTAGTTCTTTCTGTTCCGGCAGACTCTAGCGATGTGCCCCTGTCTTTCGCAGTGTCTGCAAATGGCGTTGAGAAACAGCACTTGGAACGTGGGTGGTCTCCTCCGCATCCAACACAATGGAACTCCAATCTCCTCTCCCTCTTTCCTCGCCGGTTCCATTCCAACTGGAGCTTATGTATTTCTTCTTCCTCATCGTCGGTGTTGGGTGAGGAATCGATGTTCTCATGGTGGGTGGTTGTGGTGGTGGTCTTCTTAGTACCCTCTGATTTCTTGTCTCAGGCTTGGTTCGGGTCTCCCTGAGTTTCTTGGGCAGCTGTATTCATTTGTCACATGGTGGCTGCTGATTTTTTCACTGCTTCAGTGGTGGTGGCTTCAGCGATGGCCTCAAACATGGTGATATTGGGTCAGGTCAGCAGTCGGCTTTGTAGGGTAAGGTCTCTCAGTCCAAGGACCACGCGGTCTCTCATGGCTTAGTCCATGTTGAGAAAGTCGCATGCTGCTTCACTGTCCCTTAGGGCCACCACGAAATCTCCGATGCTCTCACCTTCTCATTGATCTCGTTTGTAGAATAGTGTCTCTGGATAAGGCTGGAGACAGCTGGTGCGTAATGGGCTCTCAGTAGTTGGTTCAAATCTGGCCACACCATCTGTTTAATGTCCTGTGGTTTGGCCAATGCCTTGGCCATTTTGAAGACTGTGGGCCCATAGTGCGTCAGGAATATGGCTCTCTTCCGTTGATTGGTTATCCCCTGTAGCTTGTTGCTCTCGAGGAACATGAGGTATCTGTCGATGTACAATTCCCAGTCCTCTTCTGCTGGGTTGAACAGTGCAGGTGGCAAGTTGTTACCGGCCATTTCGTTGGTTGTTTGGTTCTTGTTGCCACGTGTTCAACTGGTCTCCTTGTCTCAGTATCCCACCCTCGTCGCCAGTGTTCTGTCGTGGGAAAGATCTGACTCAAGACCAGTGTGAATTCAGCTCTTTATTAGCTATCGGTAACTTCAACAAAACCGGAGCCATGGCAGCCTCTTTTATAGCGGCTGCTTGCGGCTCGCAGCCAATAACAGTTCTTTAAACTTCCCGCCGTCAGGTGGACCAATTGCAACAGTAGTTAAGTAACCAATCAATAGGCGGCAATGGCAGTCCAATCAGAATGTAGTATTACGAGTATGCAAATATCTATATATACAACACCCTCCCTCCCTCTGTGTAATTTTGCCTATTTCCAATATAGACATCAGACCCTGACATTGCCTTCAAATGAGATGTGTATCTAGGACAGGTTAATTGCCTTCATAGCTCTCCCAAAACTTGCTTGAAAATTGCTTTGTTGTTGCTTTGTTTTTATTCCTTGGTCCATTGCGTCAAAGCTATCAATTTATTTAAGAGTAATAAAATCATGTATAAGATAACAAGACAAGAGGCTTAAATAGCAATACGGTCCTTGAAAAGTGGTTACCCTCCAAGTAGATGGATGGTTCTGTTCTCAGTTAAGTCAAAACAGTTATATTCCTCTGCGCAAAAGAAATGTTTTGACTCATGAGAAGATAGATCTGAAATCTGGATTTTTCTATTCAGATAGCTTTAACTCACATTGTTTCAATTTTTCCTTATTGTTCTACTTGAGGGGTGGTGGGTGTAGTGTATTCAAATAGAGACTTCTAAGTCGATGTTCCTATTGGTTAGTTAATGCAACGAAATGATTGGTTAATAACGTCAGTATCAGATTAGCCACCTAAAGCGGCGGGAAGTTTAAATAAATGCCATTGGTTGTGAGCCGCGAGCAGCCGCTATAAAAAGGGCTGCCGCGGCTCGACTGCAGTTGAAGTTACTGGTTACTATTAAAGAGCTGAATTCAACTCCGGTCTTCGAGTCTCTATTACTGGCGACAGAACAGTGGGTTTTTTGTTTTTGTTTTGGCATAAGCAAATTAAAGACAATTAACTCTGCCATCAATGCCAGAGGCCAAACTGGGCCAGCCCATGGGCTGGATGTGGCCTATGAACTGTAAAATGCCCAGTAGGCCTGTCCTATTTCCTTCCAACTTTCACAACATCGCCCGCCTGTCTTCTCTCAAGAACTAAATCTTCCCATAATGTGTTCAAAGTATGATAATTTGACCCTGGTCATTTGTGCCTTGAGTTGGACGATCCATTTGTTTATTTTCTTTCTGTCCACTTTCTTTCCATCTAGAGTCATCTCCAGCACCACATTTCAAACAGACCAATACTTTTTCTATCTTGCTTCCTCCCTCTACTTAAAAAAGGGACCAGTCCTGTTTCTACATAACGTTCAAACCTCACATTTTATAGAACCTAACTTGCTTTCACGAATGAAGAAGAGTAAGCTCAGAAGAGTCACTCTCTGATCCCAGTGACTGACCCAAATTCGATCTCTAACTTGCTTTGCTTAAAGTGCAGCTCTTCTGAAAGATTTG
The DNA here is from genome assembly GCA_033807585.1 of Hydrophis major. NCBI lineage: Eukaryota > Metazoa > Chordata > Lepidosauria > Squamata > Elapidae > Hydrophis > Hydrophis major. Next base: position 82,054,567 of record CM066330.1, read on the forward strand.
AGTGAGGCCTAGCCATATCAAATTCTTACAGAAAAACAAAAGAAAACGAAAGCAAAACAAACAAACCACTTCTTAAAATCAGACTTGTTTTGGCATGAGCCAAGCAAGCAAAAAAAAATAAATTTCAAAATACAACTCGACCATATACTTCCTTGCCTTTGATACTTGCTGCTGTCTTATACCCAGGGGTGGGATTCAAATTTCTTAACAACCGGTTCTGTGGGTGTGGCCTAATTTGTGGACGTGGCTTGGTGGTCATGTGACTGGTGGTCATGGCTTGTATGTAAATATCATAAATATTGATGCAAATATTGATTTTTTTTAAAAAATAAAAAAGAGCAACTTTTACCCAAAAGCAGGCAAAGCAGGCAGGCAGATTGAGTTACTCACAGAATCACAGAGTCACACAGAGATCTATCTATCTGCAATTGACTACCTGAGTCTGTCACATAAAATTTCCATTCTTTTTAATCTATTCTCTCAAGTTTTGCATCGATTGCCATGTTCATTATAGATATTGTGACATACTTCACAGCCACTTAAACCCCCCAAAATCCTGTGATGTTAGGTAAACCTGGTTGCAGCTTGATCTCAAAGGTTCTGGGATGTCTGTCTGTCTATCTATCTGTCTGTATTTCCCTCTGTAAGTGTGTGTGTGTGTGTGTGTGTGTGTGTGTCCAGAAAATAAGTTGGATGAATATGTTCATCAGAGCCATGTTTCTTTTCAGGAGAGAGTATCTAATGAACAAAACCACAAAGAGGTTATTACTCTCTTTTCAGGAGAGAGTATCTAATGAACAAAACCACAAAGAGGTTATTAGAAAGGCTGTTCTAATCTGGAATTAAGTTATACATTTAAAATAAAAACATCAGAACCCAAAGTTCTTACTGAATGTAAGGGAAATAGTTGCTATTCTGACTAGAAGACTTCCCCTCCAATTTAATGCACTGGTCTACACAAGCTAGCAAGCTTATGGATGCAGTAGTTATCCCCAGCGTAATTCCCCAGCCATGCAATTCTCGTGTGCATTTCACATGTTGGAGAGCTGAAGTTACCAGCAGGTTTAAGAACCATCATCAGTGATACGGTCAATAGCATTTAGAGGGCCACTCCTTTAATAGATATGGAGCACAGACTACGTTCAAAAGATAAGAACCTCCTGAATATGAAATGGGGCCATAGAGAATGCTGCTATATTCTGACCTATTTGTGGGCTTCCCAGAAGCCTCAAGCTGCTAATGTGAGAAAAGATATGCTGGCTTTGATGGCCCCTTTGGTTTGTTCTACCAGGGCCTTCCTATGTTTGCTAGGCCTTAAGCGAAACAGCAGATCTCTTTCGAATATTGCCTACCTCCATACATTCTTTTAATTTACCTGATTTCAAAAGTTGTTTCTTTTTTTAATCCAAGTCAACTGAGCACTGGTGATTGTCTGGATAAGTCCCTGCCATTTTCTTGGCAAGGTTTTTCAGAAGTGGTTTGCCATTTCCATTTCCTAGGACTGAGAGAGAATGACTGGGCCCAAGGTCACCCAGCTGACTTTGTGGAACTAGAACACACAGACTCCCAGTTTTTAGCCTGGCATGTTAACCAGTAGATACCCATGTTTCCCCGAAAATAAGACCAGGTCTTATATTAATTTTTGCTCCAAAAGATGCATTAGGATTTATTTTCCAGTTAGGTCTTATTTTGGAGAGAAATATAGCTCTAAATGCATCTGTCTGGCTGACGATCTGAACGGGGGATTATTTTGGGGGTAGGATTTATATTACAAGCATCCTGAAAAATCACGCTGGGACTTATTTTCCAATTAGGCCTTATTTTTGGAGAAACACAGGGAAGAGTGTTGAACACCCAATACCTTATTTAGTAAGGTATTAATTAGTTTTAGGTTGCAGTTCTATGTTAAATGTGCATTATGTCACAGAATGTTTCCACACAGTCGTAACATAATCAGATTCTTCCATTTGCTGAGAAGTATATTGCAAATCAAAGAATGTGGAAAAACTGTTATATTATGGCTACCAACAGATGGTGGTATTGGCTCACTATTCAGAAAGAGCCAGCCATTAGGATTAGAAGCTGCTTAGGAACAACTAGAAAACACAGCAGCTGTCCAGGAGAAAGGCAGCTAATTCTTTAAGAAAAGAAAATCATGATGTGCTGTTCTGGTAATCGGGTGGAGGGTATTAAAACATTGAAGCAAAAACTGGGGAAAATGGAAAAAAAAATCCAGATTTAAATCACTCTTCAGCTGAAACATCTGGGTTCTCTTGTCCACATTTTTTTTTTTTTACAGTATAGTGTTATGATATGTTCCTAAGGCTATGGAATGTAGAGGTAGGAAAAAACAGAGCTTTCATGGGGTTGTTTTTGGACCTGTGAGCCTTATAACATGCTTCTACAGTTAGATGCAACATGTATTCTGATCTCCCATCAGGGTTTATAGGAACATCCCACAGGTATTACTAAAGATGCCTATGGATCATTTGTTCTCAGTTATGTTGTGTCACAGCTCTGGTTTTGGTCTATCTATGTAGCTATGCCATATTGGGAAATGAAAATGTAGCCATTGAAGCCTGGTTGCTGTTTTGCATCGTTGTGCCATTAGGACAGCCTACTTGGCAAAGGACTGTGAGGTGAGGATAACCTTGGAAGAAAGCAGAATGAGGCAGAGTCTGGACAATGGTCTGGTAAATGAAATCTGAGCTCATGTTCTGACCCAAACCTTGTTCCAAGTAAACAAACACCAAAAAGAGATAAAAGCAAAACCTTTTAATGCTTCTCTGTGAATTCATGGTGAAAAGGCTATTAAAACTAATCGTCTCTGATAAGGACGAGCCTTGCCAAGGTTGTGCAAGGCTGCCAAAAGCACTAGATTAAGTTGCCAAGAAATATTCCAAACAAGAAGTCTTCAAACATAAACCAAGATAGTCTGAACTTCCACAAGGCTTGAAGTGCAAGAACTTCCTTGCTTCCTGCAAAGAACTCCGGTCTCTCAGGCTGGCTTTTATCTCTTAAAGGAAGGGGCCATTACCTTGCAGCCTTACTCCCGAGTCGCCCGTGCTGCTGCAGCTGCTCTTTCCTATGAGCATCCCTGTGTGCATGCGCACTGGGCACAGGCTCCTCGGGAACCTCCTCATCACTGCTGCCAGCCCCCACTATCTCTGAAGGCAGCACTCCACTCCCTGATGGTCCTAGTCCCATCCCTACATTACACACAGGCCCCTCATCTGAGTCCTCACTCTCCGAGACCTCAGCAGTCCGCACCTGCTGCCAGCGAACCACAACAGCTCAAAGGAGGGATGAGGATGAAGAAAGAAGAGTGAACAAAGAAATGAAAAGAGGAAAAAAAGGATATCCAAAGAAAAGGGGGTCAACCTGTTTTTCAAAGCACCAGAAACAATGGATGGAAACTAATCAAGGAAAGAGGCAACTTGGAATTAGGGAGAAACTTCCTAAAAGTGAGAACAATTAACTGGTGGAACAGCCTGCATTCAGAGGTCATGGGTGCTCCATCACTGGAGGCTTTTAAGAAGAGACTGGACAGCCCCTTGTATAGGGCAGTGGTGGCTAACCTTTTTGGGCTCTTGTGCCAAAAATTGTGCATGCACCAGCATGTGCCCACTTCTGTGCCAGCGCCCAGAATGCAATGCACCCCGCTTCCCACGCCTCCTACGCATGCGTGGGCAATCCCCCACCTCACCCCCTTAACAGCACTCCTCCTCATAGCTGATTTTTCAGCTCGTTTAAGACCTTTTTCGGCCTCCCAGAGGCTTGGAAAAAGCCTCTGGAAGACTTTTCAGGCCGAATTATAGGCTGTTTTGTCACTTCCGGTATTACAGGAAATGACAAAATGGTCGTATAATTTGTCCCAAAAAGCCTTGCAGAGGCCGAAAAAGGCCTCAAACCAGGTGGAAAAAAAAAACCCGGCTGTCAGGCGTGCACATGCACAGTGAAGCAAGTTTGTCTGCGGCTCACGTGCCAGCACAAATGGCTCTGTGTGCCACTTTTGGCACGCGTACCATAGGTTCGCCATCATGGGTATAGGGTTTCCTTTTTGAGCAGGGGGTTGGACTAGAAGACCTCCAAAATCCCTTCCAACTCTGTTATCCTCTCAGAAGGGACTTTTCTTAACTCTCTGGAGAGCAAAGGGAAAAGAAGAAGTGCTTTCGGACTTGTGAGCTTCTGTTACTGTATCTGTCTGTGCTGCCTTGAAGGGCTGCCATGCTTGTTCCAATGCCATGGCTGCCATCTTAAAGTTAATCTGAACTGGCCAAGAAGCAAAAGCTTCTGATTGTTATTATATAGAGCAGTGGCCCCCAACCTTTTTTGTACCAGGGCCCGGTACCGGAATCACAAAATGATCCACGGACCGGTACCGGCATCAGCACGCACGACCAAGGCAAGGCGAGTCGAGCGACTGGCCAGCCAGCCGTCCCTCCCTTCTCCCCGCCACTTTCAACTCCTCCTTTGTACCTTCTTGCAGTCGATGGGCTTTTCGGGCTCTTTCTTAATCTCCTCCTGAGTAACACGAGACTCCACCGCCATCAGGACGGCTCTTCGTTTGAAGCCGCTCCCCCCCTCTTCGACGAAACTAAGGCGCGAGGATTCCTTCAGCACCCAAACGCCGCTTTCCATCCAACCGATGACCGACAAGCTCACCTGGAAGCACTTTCTCAAGCACCATCAAAACAAGATGGCGGCGCCCAAGCAAAGTTGGCGGCCTGGTACAAAATGATCCACGGACCAGTACCGGTCCGGGGCCCGGTGGTTGGGGACCCCTGATGTAGAGGGTGAAAATGCCTCTTGTATTCCTGGAAGGCAGGAGGGAAGCCGTTCTCATCTCCTCCCCTGAGTTTCTCATATCTTGGAGATCCAACTATATGTGCCCCACAGTGCACTGCAACTTTGAACGGTCACTAAATGAATGATTGTAAGTTGAGGATTATCTGTAAATAAAATACTTTGGAAGATCGGAATACTGAACAATAACCTGAATAAATAACCCTTGAAGTTTTGATCTAATTCAGGGCTTACTCTACAGTATTCCCCACCTGATTTTCAGCATCTATGGACAGAGGTAGGTTTTGTGGGCTGTATGGAAACCTTGGACTCAATTTGTACCACTAAGCCCAGATCTGTCTTCTGCTTGTCCCTGCTAGAAATGCAAAAAACAACCCACATCGCATAAATCTTTGGCAACAGTGTTATTTAAAATAGGCACATTCATGCTATACTTTCTAGTTATTCATTATGATATATGATGAAGAACTGCCAAATACTGTAAATCCAGATGGTGGATGCTAGACAAGCATGAATTCTGCTTTATAAATTACACATGGCAATCCCTTCTCATTTGTGATGGTAGGAACAAAATCACCATGAAACCATTTTTTAGGCTCTTTTCTAGCCTTAAGTAGGACTAGCCACATGAGGGCACCAAAGACTTAGAAAAAAACAATACCTCTGTGTTCTTTTTTTTCCCCCCAGGAAAGTTCATCATCATTAATTTCTTTCTTACTAACTAGATATAAAATTACATACATTACCAATCTAAGCAAGTAACCTTGGAAGAAATCACTGCTAATTAATTTGTTACTGTGAATAATGAAACTTATCCTCTTGTAATGGCAACTGGATTAATTTTCTTGTTGGTATGAGACATTTCTCTGCCCACCCAAGCAGCTTCTTCAGTCTACACAAGTTGGTTAGGGGAGTTTGAGTAGGTGGAGAGTCACTGGAATGTGCCAATTTCTAAAAATTCTTAGGGGTATTTCCCAAACTGTGTGGCAATATATTGATGAATCGCTGCTGGTTGGCAAACAATTATTCCTTGTTTCAGAGTCAGATGACCATGCCCTGCTCCATGATAACCCTATTCCATCTAGTTTCACCTGTGGATCTCCTGCCCAAAAAGAACAATTATCCATTGTTCTGTAGTCATCGATCAATTTTGGCCTTTTTCAGTTTTTTTAAAAAATTTCTTAGGGCAGGAAATACAGCTAAACTTGACATCTTGGAGCTGCAAATGATTCTGGAAACTGTTGGATAGAATCCCTAAAGTTCCTCCAGGAATTAGCTGCAATTTTTTGAAGGGGGAAATTCTTAAATGTGGTGGGAACTTGTACAGTACATTGAATATAAATCAATTGAATTTATGTGTAAATTCAAAGTTAATTTTGTCTTTGTGCTGTTCCTTTTGTTTGTTTTTTTGATTTTTGTTTGTTTTTTTGACTTTAGGGGTTTCATCCAAGGGATGCCACTCAGAGAACATATGTTGTCCTTAATCGGAGAAAGGTTTGTTTGTTGAAAACATTTATATTCAGCTTCCAATTTAAAAAAAATGGCATGACATGAGAAGGGTCCAAAAACTATTTCAAAGCATACATTTGATCCAGATTCTTGTTTGAGCTGAACCTGTTTCAATTGTCAATTTGGGGAAAGGCATATTCTGAATTGTGAATTAAGAAAAAAGCAATGCAGATCCACATCAAATTATCTAATCCATTTGGATATATAGCTCAAGACCTTTAATAAATTAGGTGATTAATTTGAAACAGTGATTTGCCTTCAAGTTTAATATTTGAATAGAACCTTCTTATTGCAGATCCTCTTGGGTTTTCCCCCCTTTTAGTATTTAGTCAATATCTCCAAATATTGGGATTCTCTTGTGTTTGAAGGATTCTGATTTCATAGCAGAAGTACCAATACTTAGCTCTGAACAATGGAAAAAGAAGGAAAAATAGAGCAGTTACATGATTCTCAGTGAAGTCTTGACTTGAAATGCAAAGACAGCACAATACTTCCTGGAAAAAAATAAAGGACGAACCTAAAAAGAGGGCATATCTGAAAGAGGATTTTTTAAAAAAAGGATGAAAAAACATTTGTCTCTATTATCTTTACTTTAGAAAGGAAGATTCAAGAGAAAAGCCAAGTTTACAAAAATGCCTATTTATTTTAAAAATACCTAAAATCAAACAGCATATGTATGCACATTTATTTTAAAAAGAGAATTCAGCAACCAATTTTTCATGTGTGTGAAGGACTGTGCATTAAGTGGTATCATTAATAAATGAGGGGAATGGGCATGTAGAAACATGATAAACAAACAAACAAATAAATAATAAAAAGTTCAGTGAACAAAATAAAGCACCAAAGTAAACTTTTGAAAAATAAATAAAAGATGTATGATCACTGTAAGTATACTAGGCAAATATTTTCTTTTAGTAAAAATATGTAAATCCGCAGCATCAGATTTATTTTTTAACATTATCTCTTCTTAGACCTTCTGGATCTGTACAGATGGGCAAATATTTCCCAAAGGTGCATTAATATAATTGTCTATGTTTCTATTGTTTTGAGCTTTTAGAGAAACATGTTGCAAACAGGACAAATTGCACATATGAACAGTATATCCTAATTACAACAAATATTTGAATCTGATGTAATTTCAAAAATTAAACCAGATCCCAAATAAACTGATTATGGCTGATGCATTTATTTTTCTTTCCATTTGTTTCCAAATTATTTTTCTTCTGAATAAAAAAAATTTGTTGTTGTGAACAAATAAAATGTGATTGTAATATAAATTATGAAAGTTGCAAATCTGAAATGAGGTTAACTTTTTTAAAAAAAATCTTGGGAATATGATTTCCAAACTTTGTATGATGAGATTTAGCTGCCCACCAAGGCGATTCACTTTCTGTAAGGACGCAAACAAATTTAAAAGAGGACGAGAATAAGAAAAAAAAAAAACCTTAGGCATGTAAACTGGAATACTTTTAAGCCCAGCACTTTTTAATTTGCACATAATCCTTTTGGATGATTACCTAAAGATTTTGTTTATCAATATGACCATATTAAAAAAACCAGGCATCATACTTACACATATAAACATTTAGACAAAATAATTTCTGCTTTCTCTGGGTACTGTCAACCCCCCTTTCCTGCCCTCTCCTTATACTTTTAAAACCTTCATCCTCCCATATGTTCCCAACCTGTTTCCATCACACAGATTTCATATTTATTTTCACCATCTCCCTCTAGTGTTCCCTTTGCCTGTTATTTCCCTGATCTTTGTGTCCTAGTTCAACTACCAGAGGCCCTTATGTTTCAATTAGGTCAAAGGCCTGCTACCGTGTTTCCCTGAAAATAAGACATATCAAAAAAAAATAAAATAGTTCTACCATGTTTTTGCATGTGCACCTAATATAGGCCCTACCCCCCCCCCCCCCCAATAAGCCCTACTTAAGTGCCTGTGCAGCCGGCCACCTGTCCATTCTTTCTGGTTCCTCACAGTGATGCCCAGATCATGTGAGGCAGGAGTGGAACTGCCTGATGTGTGCAGCCAGGTCATCCACACCCAAACAACAGCCTTGTGGTGACAGCAACAGCAGTCATGTGGAATAGGAGTCCATGTGGCCTCCAGACCGCTTCTGCTTGCTCGCAGCGGTTGCAATGGAACAGGAGGCTGAGTGATGTGTTGGTGCTGCAGCTGTGAGGTGAGGCTGGTGGAGCTGCCCCACACGCCCCACTCCAGATTACCTCAGGGCCCCTGCAGTCAGGCCATCCCAACACCTGCCTCACCTCATGACCCGGCATCGACATGTCATTTGGCCTCCTGCTCCACTGTGGCTGTGCAAACAAGCAGAAGTGGGCCAGCGGCCATGTGAGGACCTGCTGTATGGGGCTTCTGGAACTGCCACTATGAGGCAAGGCATGGTGGTCTGTCTGTGGTGCCCTGAGGTAAGCCACTGCAGGGTGCATGAGATAGCTTCATCCCCCCTGCCTCGTGGTGGTGGCACTGGCATGTGCCCTGCCACGAGCAAGCAGAAGAAGTGCGACTACATGGGAGTACAAGTACATTGGGGGGGGGAATAAGACACCCCCCAAAAATAAGCCCTAGCACTTATTTTGGCACCCAAAAGAAAATAAGACCGGGTCTTATTTTTGGGAAAACACGGGTACCACCAGCCACAATAAAAGTGGGTATGTGCAGCCAAGTCTTACCAGGAAGATCAAATATATGATAGAACTGAACCCAGATGGACATTTCTTCTAACACTATGATGGCCTATCACAATAATCTTCTTAACCCATTGGCTTCCAAATGTGTGTTGGAGTACAACTCTTATAATCCTACACTTAATTAAAGATACCGGACAATATCTACTGGTGTATCAACTCACAAGAGCCAATTGATACATTTTCTGGAATTTTGCAAGTTTCTTCACAACAGAGCTGAACCACAACACCTGCTGTGCCGATCAGCTGCTCTATTAGTGCAGCCCTGATGGGGCCAGCAGAACTGGCTTTTAAGTTTTATCCAGGAAACCACTGGCTGTACCCAGGTATTTGGAATTGATTGGGATTTTGTATTTTTCAGGCAGGCATTAAAAGAATTAACATTGGGAAGAGAAATCTATTTTGGAATAGTTGGTTGTTGAAATGCATTGTTTTTCAACATCTATTTTAAATCTTTGTTTTGTTAGTAGTTTGTTTTATCGAAAGTCTAGGATGAAGACTTCTAAGCAATTTGGCAAAAATGTTTTACTTCTATTTATAACAACGCCTTTTAAGTTTCCCCTTATAATTATTAATTTTATTTATCATATTGTTGCATACTTTTTCTTTTGTTGATTATTTGATGTGTATAATTCAATTGCAGATTTTTTTTGATAGCTTCCATTACAGCCCCCTCTGGTGGTGTTCAGAAATACAATACCATAGTAGAAATTTGCGGCATGGTTTTACAAAAGTTTGGGTGGGAGGTACAAAAAAAAACCTCTAAGTCTATCACATCTGAGCTGCAAAAATCTAAACAAGTACTGGACAAAAAGTAATGTAAGGCTATATATATCTCTCTTTCTGTAATTACTGTATACACAAACTCCTATATGTTTTAATACATATGAATATAATAATTGTGGCTTCTCTGGCCAACCGTTCTTTCATTTTACTTTATTTCATTTTCATTTCTTCTTTCATATGGTGTCTCAGGGTTCTGATGCAGCCTTTGGAAGTCCCATTCTTATCTCTGATGTTTGCTTGTGATCAAGCTGGGCAAGGAAAGAAGATGGTTGCCATGAAGAAAATGTTGGTCTCTTGTCTCCAAAACTTGACCAGAAGGTTGGACAGAGAAGTGGTGCAAAGCAGGAATAATCCCAGATTCTGGGGGTCACTCATAAGAAGCCAGGACAGAAAACACTGAGTTAGCTTTCAGATTTCTTTATAAGGAGCTGCAGCAGGGGCAGGCAATCTGTTTATGGGCTGAATTTTAGTTGCAGGATTTTTTTTATAGTGTGTTTGCCTAGTTGTGGATCACAGGGGGCATGTCTGGTGATGCAATGGTGCTGACTTTCATTTTGGAATTTAATAAAGGGGAAAGGGCTGTGATTTACATTGCAAAGACTTGGCATATCCATCTCCACTTTTATTTTGGCACTACTGAAAAATTTACTGTGACAATGGTATTTTTTTTGAAACAGCCTTCAGGGTTCACAGCCTGAGGCTTAAGGAGTTTCTGTAGCTTATTCCTAGGCTACTTGATTTAAGAGAACATAAAACTTTTGCCTTTTTGTGTGTGAACAAAATATTTTTATTCATCTTAATTTGCCTACTTAAATTTTGTACTGTTAAGATAAAAAAGGGAAATGGTTGATGATATGAATATCATCAAAGGAATAATATGAAAATTCAGGGGCAAGGGGCAATTCTCTTCAGAAACACTAGCCACAGCCCAACCAGTTAAGAATCTTTAAACCACCAGATTTCAATAGTTTAAGTATGATTAAATGAGTATTGAGACCACTGAAAGTTTAAATATGTACTTTTTCCTTATTACATGGATTTTATTTAGAGCTGCAAAGTTGCTTAAAAATTTGGGAAGCCTTTTGAATGTTACTTCAAACATCTATTTTCTATACAAGCCCTCAGTGCTACGTACTGTATGTGCAAGGCACACATAAAAATACAAATGCATATTTAAGTATTTGCATATGCATATCTTTAGTTATCACTACCTACACAGTTAGCAGTATATTTTATGGCAAAGTGAGACTTATCTAAATGTTTGATTGCAAAGATGTCATTCTATTCGGATGACTTTATTTTTAAAAAAACGGTTATTGCTTCTTCATTTGTTAAAGTAAGATTTCATTTAAAACATTAAATTTGTATGTCATCTTGTGGACATTTCTGCAGCTGAGAACAGATTCATGCATAAAGAAAAAAAACAAAATCTCTGTATATATCCAAGATAGAAATTGCTCTTGACATTAGTTTTTGTCTTTGGAAGCAGAGATATTCAAATAGAGCATTTTTTTTGGAGATTACGTATATTACGCGAGACAGTTTAAGGAAAGTTAAAAGCTATGAAATGGGAGCTTCTGGAGGCCTTGAGTTTTGCCATTTCAAGTTTTACTTGTAGAATGGAGAAGAAGAATTGAGAGATCAAGATGCAAAACGTAGCTCAGAGGTCTAGTTTTCATTACATCTAGTATTAGGTATGAAAAGTATACTTTTCTCCCTGTTTTTCTATTATTTTTTATGTATTCCTATATACAATATATCACATTGTTTAGACACTGCACTACCAGAACATAAAGAAATCTAATAAAGGAGAATATTTGTAGCTCAGGGTTGACATGAGGGGATCCTGGGTGCTCAGCACTCTAGACTAGAACTGATTATGTTACCTAGTTTGGGTAATTAAATGTCTGCAAGGAAACAAGCAAACACAGAGAGCACCACAAGGGCCCCTCACAAAGAAATCTTTCCAAGATGCTACTTTAAAAACATACACAAATAATTAAGTGATTGGATAAGATTGTCCTAGTGTTCAATAGATAGGCAACATTGTACATCACCACAAAGGATTCAGACTGTAAGTGAGCCTTGACTTGTAACTACTTGTCTAGTGACTGTTTGAAGTTACAATGGCCCTGAAAAAAAAGGGACTTAGGACTGGCTTTCATGCTTAATGACCAGGGCAGCATCCCCCTGGTCATGTGATCAGAATTGAGGCACTTGGCAACTGGCATGTATTTATGGCAGCTGCCCTGTCCTGGGGTCATGTGATCACCATTTGTAACCTTCCCAGCCAGCTTATAACAAGCAAAGTCAATGGGGAAATCCGGATGTGATGACCCAGAGTGTAACACAAATGTAACAAAATCCAAAACATAAATAAATGTCCTTTAATGCCTCCAACTTGGCCCCACTATTCAATAATTCTCAGTTGGAGAGAAAACGTACTCAAGTATAGTCTTCAAAAGAAAGCAGTACAGTCCAAACTTAATGAGCAGATAGAGGTGAAGTAAAAAACCAAACAAATGACAATGTAGGAATTTCCACAAGGGACCAGGATAAGTAATTACCAAATTCCAGGAGATAACAAGGCACAGTCTATTGGAAGGACGCCAACCAAGATAACTCCAGTCCAAAATAAAACATGCTTTGCTTCTGGCAATGCTGTGTTTTAACCATCTCTCTTATATACTATTCTCCCCAGCTGCAACCAATGAGGGAGGATCATGGTCACTTCCTCTCTCGTAAGCCAAGTTGTTTCCTTCTCCGTTCCTCCCTGCGTGTCCTAGGATGAAGAGGGGATGGGCCTGGTTCTTTCTCTGACTGCCTACTGGCCTCTGCCCTTCCCTAGCCTCCTCCACAACCTCAGGAACCACACCTCCACTCCCTGTCAGCTGTTCCTCCTCTGCATGATTCACTTAACAAGTGCAGTGATTTGCTTAACAGTTGTGTCCAAAAAGGTCATAAAATGGGGCAAATCTCACTTAACAATGGCCTTGCTTAGCAGTGGAAAGTTTAGGCTCAATTTTGATCATAAGTCAAGGACTACATATGACCATGGCTATGAACAGAAAAAAAAATGAAATATTTATGCACCAAAGCTATGCCACTCTTTTTTTTTTTATTTAAAAAAAATTAAAAGTTTTCTGTGTAGTATTAGTCAGACTTTTTGTTGAATCAACCACTTGTCATGACTGGAGTTGAGTTAATCACTGCTTGAGGTTTCTTGTCAATAATCTCTTTTTAACCTTTAGAATAGTGCAATTTGTAAAACAAGTTCTCTTGTGTGGGATTGAATCCAGCATTGTCTCTATAGCTCCCTCAAAGAATTCCAACGACGTTTACAAAATTATGTATACATAAGTAGAATGAATCCAAGATAGGGGATTGTTAAATCACATTTGCATCCATCCATCCCCATCGTTTCAGAGCAGTTTTGCTTCTCTTTGGCTCTATGACCTTCCACCTCTGAAATATTACATGCGTTGCATTCTGGAACTGCTGATTAGTGGGGTTTCAGGAAGGCCACTCAGACATGTCTGGCCAATGTGTCATCTTCTGCTCCGCCTCTGAAGACAAAACTATCGCCAACTCATCTTTTTGGGCAGGTTTCTATAAGACATGACAACATGCAATGTTCAGGGCTTTTAGACACAGGATCTGAGTCCTTCTTCTCTAGTTAGTCAACTGAGTACACACATCATCCATAGCAGCTCCTGATCAACAGTGGCAATATTGTCAATTTGTATGGTCAGCATCTTAGAGCAAATCAACAAGAAGAGCAGTGGTTTCAAGCTGAATATGATTTGAAGGCCCATAAAGCTGGATTCAGAACCCCAATTTTCTCATGTGGAAGCTTGGGCAGAGGAAAGCTTCCTTGTCTCTCAACCTCCATGTAAAAAAGCCGTCTTTAACTGAAGTCTAGGCTAGGCTGTAATATAGTTTATTTAGTTTCAGCTCCACATACTTGGTATAACCAGCTCAGAGTTGGTATTCAGCAGATTCTGACCAGTTCTGGAGAACCAGTAGAGGAAATTTTGAGTAGTTCGGAGAACCGGCAAATACCACCTCTGACTGGAGATTTTACAGTATCCTTCCCCTGCCATGCCCACCAAGCCATGCTCACAGATTTGGTAGTAAAAAAAATTTGAATCCCACTACTGATCCAGCTGATGGTGAAGGATTTAATTCAATCCAGGGTTGGGAATTCTGCTAATATTATGAGATGTTTTTAGTAAAATCATGGTAGCTGTTCTATACCTTCATTTGCATTCTTGAAACCTCACGCTTTGATTGGCAAAGCGTGGGGTGATCTGATTGGTCTCGCGAGCCGCGCTGATTGGCTCGCTGAGAATCTCCCGCGATTGGTGGAAACGAATCGCGGGAGATTCAAAGCAGTGCCATTGGCTGCGGCCACCGTGGCTTGAGAATAAAAAGCCGCTGTTTTCTCCTCGGAGCCAGATCGGTTCTGGGGACCAATAAACCCTAGTCACTGACTCCTGGTCTCCTTGCTGCGACGGACACGGCAGTAGCCATATCTGAACTTGATCTGTACTTTTAAAATGAAAGGGACAAAAAAAAGAGGCATGCTGGATGACAAATTCAGACAGTCATCCCTTCTATGCCATGCTAATTGTCTAGTACAGGGCTCTTCAAACTTGTGGATTCCAACTCCCAGAATTCTTCAGCCAGGAATTTTGGGAGGTGAAATCCACAAATCTTAAAGTTGCCAAATTAGGAGACCCCTAGTCTGGTATATTTGGAGAACTTCTGTTGATTTTATTTCTGTGAAAAAAGAGGGTGCCCCTTTGACAGAAAAGAGAGATTCTGAAGTGAAGAAGGGGATTTGGGTGCTGGGATTCATCATAATGCTTCACAGCTAAGCAGGAATATGAACATGGCTTCTTTCCAGAGAAATGTGAATAAGGCAGCCTAAGTCCACTGTCAGTTGTGCCTGCTGGCTGCCAGGATCTTACTTCATCTTGGCTTCTGGCTGGAAGGGAAAAATAAGCAAGGTTACTGGGCTTGTTTTGCTGCCTCCAAGCCACACAATCAAATTGCATAGTGCGTGTGTCCAACCATATGGCCAGAATATCAGACCTGCATTTCCACCAGCAGCACAAGCTGTAGAGGCCTGTCTGTTGTGTGCTCCCTTCTCAAGTGCTCCAGGTTAGAAACCCTGCCATTAGAAATTGCTCCTGTGAATGAAGCTTTCTTAGCTAATGCAACAAACAGAAAAGTCTGAACTGAGACACTTTAAGTTAAGGCTCCCTTCAGTCAGTGGTCACAAAAGTCAAGATGGCAGCTATAATTCTGCCTATATTGCAGTTGTGCTACCTTTGGAGGGCAAGCTGAGCCTTTGGAGGCAAACTGTGCACAACTGTCTCAGAGGAACTGAAACAGCTCCACCCGGAAAAGCTAGTCCTGATCAAAGGAGACAAAGGCAAAGGTGCTTTGGTATTGCCAGCCGCAGCTGCACTTGGCAGAATGGAAGAGGCAGCAATGTTGGTGGCATCCAGCCTGCAAGCAAACAAGCCCTAAATGCTGAGTTTAAGGGTGAAGGTGCACCACAGGCAGATCCAAGGAAGCCACGCTCTCAACCACACTGCTCTGACACTCTGCTGCCTGAAAGCTACATTTCTGTGTGAGAAATGTAATTTTAGACTTAGGACCTTTGCAGGCAAAGAATCTGAGCAGCGACTGACAGAATTACAGCCGGAACAAAATAAGAGGCCTCTTCTGTTCTGTACGATCATTAACATACTTGTAAACGCCGCGTCGCGATTGGTCAAGCACATGGCGATCTGATTGGTCGAGCGAGTCGCACTGATTGGCCCGCCGCAAATCCCCGACGATTGGTGGAAACTAATCATGGGAGATTCAAAGTGGTGCCATTGGCCGTGGCCGCGGCGGCCAAAGAATAAAAGCTGCTGTTTTTCCTTTGGAGCCCGAGCCGATCTCGGGACCAAATAAAGAGCTGAAACTGAGTCACCGGCTCCGAGTCTCCTTTCCCGCGAGGGACGCGACACTGGCGACGAAGGTGGGATCTCAAGACTAATCCCCATCAAGCACGTGTCCTGAGGAAGCAAGACCGACAAGATGGCCAGCATTGCACCGCCCGCACCTTTTAACCCCGCTACCGAGGATTGGGAATCGTACACAGACCGATTCCTAATGTTCCTTGAAAGTAGCGACTTAAAGGATGCAACCGGGCAGAAGAAAAGAGCCGTCTTTTTAACACACTGCGGGCCCACAGTGTTCAAGATGGCAAAAGCTCTCGCAAAACCCGAGGACGTGAAGGTGATGGACTGGGCCGATCTTGAGCTGTTGCTCCGAAACCACTATGCCCCCACCGTGCCCACCCTCATCAGGCGGCACGATTTCTACCGGTGGGACCAGAGATCGGGTGAGAGCATCAGCGACTTTGTGGCTGATCTAAGGAGCCTAGGGGGCATGTGTGGGTTCACGGACATGGACGAGGCTCTGTGAGACCGTGTCATCCTCGGGCTCAGAGACCCAGTCCTGCAAAGCTGACTGATGGCAAAAGGCGACATCGCCCTAACCGACGCCCTCGCCAAGGCCACTGCAGCCGAAGCTACCCGGAAATCGGCAGCTCGAATGTGGAGACCGGACACCGGGGACTGCACCGCGACCACCGAGGCGGGCACGGTGACTGAGGCATGCCCCAAAGCAAGCTGCCGAGAGACCACCGCCCACCATGGCGACTTCAACTCCGCCTCTCATACCACGGACGAGGAAGAAGACATCCATCGACTTCAGACGGGACAAGACCGGCGTGACCAGCGGAGTCGTAAGTCGGGACCCCAATGTGCCGGGTGCGGAGGCGACCACCTTCGATTGGAGTGCTGGTTTTTCGATGTGATCTGCTGACACTGCGATAAAAGAGGCTACATCACCCGAGCCTGCTGACTTAAGAAAGCCTACAGCCCCCAACGGCAAGATCACAGCAATCGGAGATGAGATGGCACCCAGGCCCAGAGACCACCAAGCCAAAAATCGCTGGAACCGAGACGGACGGGGCCGACGGAACGGCGAGAACCGACAGAGAGAGAAAACCCACCAGACGGTCATCATCGGCCACTCATCCAGTGCAGACGCCCGAAAGGTATACGTGGAAGTGGGCATCGAGGGTGAACCATGCAAGATGGAGGTGGACTCCGGGTCCTTCCTCTCCATGGTTGCATGGCGGGAAATCAAGCGTTTGGTGCCCGCGATCCACGAAAGGGGACTGGAACCCCAGAAATTAATCCTTAAAGACTACCAGGGGAATCGCATCCCGGTAGTCGGAACAGGACATTTCGAAGTAACCTTCAAAGGGCGCACAGCAAGGCTTCCCCTGACGATCGTGGACCGAGACCGCCCCAGCTTTTTGGGACTACAGTGGTTCGCGCCACTCAGGATTGAAGTTACGGGTGTCGATCATGTCGCAGATGCTGACTGGGAAGAGCAACTCGCAAGGGACTTCCAGGAAGTGTTTGACGGCACCCTAGGCAAGTATTGAGGGCCCCCTATTTCTTTCAGCCTAGACCCCAGCATTCCCCTGATACGCCTAAAACCACGGCAGGTACCTTTTGCACTCCGGCCGAAGATCAATGAGCAAATAGACAAGCTCATCAAACAAGGGGTCCTAGAGCCAATCGATCACGCCCGGTGGGAGACCCCCATAGTCACCTCAGTCAAGTCCGATGGGTCAGTGAGAATCTGCGGGGACTATAAGGCCACCCTAAATTGCGCCTTACAACAAAGCGCCTACCCCGTTCCAGTAGTGCAGCACCTCCTACACTCACTGGGGGGAGGCAAGGTTTTTGCGAAGCTCGACCTGGCGCAAGCCTATCAACAGCTGCCGGTCGACGCAGAAACTGCAGAGGTGCAGACCGTAGTAACCCACCGGGGAGCGTTTCGCTGTAAGAGACTCCAGTTTGGAGTCAGCGTGGTTCCGGGAATTTTCCAGAGCCTCATGGAGAGACTCTTGCAAGGAATTAAGGGGGTGGTGCCCTACTTCGACGACGTACTGGTGTCAGCAGCCAACCAACAAGAACTAGAGGGTCGTCTAAGGGAGGTACTAACCAAATTCAAGGAGGCCGGGCTAAAGGTGAAAAAAGAAAAATGCCAGCTGCACACAGAGCGGGTTGAGTTCCTAGGATACCTCCTAGACCGGTACAGCATCCACCTGACCGGAAAAAAAATCGAGCCATTAAAAAGCCCCCACGCTGAAGAAAAAAACGGAACGCGACATCTTCCCTTCCAGCATCTTTCTCTCTCTCCTTCCCAGAGGTGGAATTCAGCAGGTTCTGATCACTCCTGGAGAACCAGTAGTGGAAATTTTGAGTAGTTCGGAATACCACCTCTGACTGCCCCCCCCCACTCCCATCTATTCTCTGCTTCCCAAATCCCAGCTGATCGTGGGTGCTTCATCACTGGAGGCTTTTAAGAAGAGGAAGGACAGTCACTTGCCTGAAATGGCTTGAACAGGGGGATGGATTAAAAGTCCTCCACAGTTGCCCTGCACAGGAGAATGGAGCTGGAAAGCAGGTTAGTGGGGTGGGGAGGGAATTGGGGATTTTGCAGTATCCTTTCTCTGTCATGCCCACAAAGCCACGCCCACCAAGCCGCGCCCATGGAACTGGTAGTATACATTTTTGAATGCCACCACCTTCCCTTCCTGTCCTGCCCCATGTCTACTGCAGTTGCTAACCTTGATATTCCGCATACCATCCATATTGAAGAACAATTAATCAGGGTTTCCGGTTTTGCGTGGCTTCGGGGCAGCAGGAATTCGCGACAGCTCGCGATTCCTGCTGTGCTAGCCGCCGAGGTACCCCCGATCCAGACGGGTCAGGGGGATATGGCTGCCCTGTAGGGACAGCTGAAGAGAGAGGGGAGTCGGACAGGGGGTGGGGGTGTCACAGACCCCCTCCCCCTCCGGAAAAACCCCTTTTTCCCAAGGCGGTGGAGCGGCGGTCAGCAATGGCCGCCACGAAGAAGCCAGCAACCGGGTAAGATCGCGCTGGAGGAAGTAAGAAGAGTGAAAGTGCTGTCTGAGCCGGGTCAAGTAGCATCTTTCAAATTGGTTGGAACTGAGCTGTCTGAATTGCTGGAGGATACATTGTATCCCTAAGAAGATCGAAAGCGGCGGAGAAGCTGTTAAAGGGAACTTTTTTTTTTTCTTCACTCTCCCACCCCATGGAAACAGCAGATATGTTTGGTTATATTGGACATTGAAAGTGAATTGTTTTGAGAGTTGAAGCTAAGGGACAAAAGGGTTTTTGGACATTGAAAAACTTAAGAAATTGGAAAACCCTTGTTGGAGGTATGGATTTCTGATTATTTAAAATTGATATCGCCAGTGGGAAGGGAGAGGAAAAAAAATTGGAGCAGAAGCTGAAAAAGGAGGAGATTGCCTAGAATCCCAAAGAAAGGTATATGGTAATTGGACCTCTTTGATTAAACATTAACCCCAGAAAGAGAAAGAGAAGAAGGAAGAAAAGTATTAATTTTTGGAATTTTTTTTTTTGAACTATTCTTGATTAAAAATATTTGTGGTTGTTTTGGGAAAAGTTTCTTTTTTCATGATGGCATCGCTTGTGGATGAACTAAAGACTGTATATCAAAAATATAAAAAAGAAGATACTTTGGGCAGTTTGTTTCAATTCTTAGAAATGGCGTTATGTACTTATGAAAAGCTGACTACGCAGCAGAAGGACTGGGACAAAGAAGATGAAGAAGCCATCTTTCATGAACAATGGGTTCTTTCCGGGGAGGAGGAGAAAAAGGATAAGAAAAAGGGGATTTTAAGAATTATAAAAACAACCAAAGAAGAGAAAAATGAGTGGAAAGGTGGAGGCAAGGTTAGAAAGCAAAGGAAAGGGAGTAAGAAAAGGGAGGAGGAAAGACAAAGGGGTAAAAAGGCAAGGAGAAGAATAAGCAAGAGAGAAAGGGGGGGAGGAGAAGCCTCAATGAGGGGAAGCAAGATCTAAAGAAAAAAAGTTTATTCAGAGACAATGGGTGAATTTAATTTAGGATAAAAGAGGGATTCTGGACAGTACATAAGATTGTGGTTTTTATATGTGTATTTAGAGTATAAAATTTATTGTGTAATTTTAGAAACTTTTAAACAGAACCCCAAGAAAAATTGTTATATGAAGTACTTTTAAGTTAGGGTAATGAGTTAAAGGTGTCACTCCAGTTAGTGTATAGGAGAAGTATAGTAAAAG
The DNA here is from genome assembly GCA_033807585.1 of Hydrophis major. Taxonomy (NCBI): domain Eukaryota; kingdom Metazoa; phylum Chordata; class Lepidosauria; order Squamata; family Elapidae; genus Hydrophis; species Hydrophis major. Next base: position 82,074,612 of record CM066330.1, read on the forward strand.
AAAAAAGATGAATGGATAGTTGGAAATAGAACAGACAAAGAATGTTATTGAAAATGGAAATAAGATATGGAAGGATATATAAAGGTTTTGTTATTATTATTTTTTTGTATATTGATAAAAGGCAATAACATCTTAATCAATAAGAAATAATTTGGATGAAAAGGAGAAGCTGGAATAAGATATGAAGTTAAATAGATAAAGTAAATATTGATATTATAATTTGGAATCATTATGTTCTATTGGTTTGTTCTTTAATTATTATTTTTTTAGGAAAGAATTTATAAGCTGTTATGCCTTGATTGTTTATGCACTGTTTTTGTAAAATTGATAAAATTGGTTTATATATATAAAAAAGAAAATGATAATAAGATATGGAAGGACATATAAAGTGAATAAGATGTTTGAATTTGTGTCTGTGTGAAGAGTTTCAACCCGGGATCAGGCAGCCTTCAGAAAAGATGTTTTAGTTTTGTTTATGTTTTGTGTTTTGTATGTTTATGAAAGGCAATAAAATTTTAATAAGCAAGAAATATAATTTGGATAAAAGGAGAAGTTTGGATAAGATATGAAGTTAAATAGATAATGTAAATATTGATGTTACAATTTGGAGTTATTTTATATGTTCTATTGGCTTTCTTCTTTAATTATTATTATTATTTTTTTAGAAAAGATCTTTCAAGTTGTTATGCCTGGATTGTGTATTGTCTTTTTTTTTGTAAAATTAATAAAATTTGTTTAAAAAAAAAAAAAGAACAATTAATCAGAATAGAGATGGAAGGGACCTTGGAGGTCTTCTAGTCTAACCCCCTGTTCAAGCCATTTCAGACAAGTGACTGTCCTTTCTCTTCTTAAAAGCCTCCAGTGATGAAGCACCCACAACTTCTGAAGGCAACTTCTGTTCCACTGGTTGACTGTTCTCACTATTAGGAAGTTTCTCCTTAATTCACCCTAGTTTGGCCCTTGTCATTTACAACAGCTAATTCATACTTGGAAACAATACTAGGAGAAAAGACACATATGTTGCCCCTTTCACAGAAGTTGGTGAGGGATGGCGGGCTTGAAAAAAATCTGCAATGTGACTAGACGCTTCCTTACTTGGGTCCCCATGGCAACCTAGGGTCCCCATGGCAACTCCTGGAGCAACCTAGGAGAAATTCCATGTTATTCAGGGATGGGATTCAAATTTTTTTAACAACCGGTTCTGTGGACTAAGGGTATGTGACTAGGTGGACATGGTGCTGTTTTTTTACAGTCCCCCCCCCGTTTTGGGGGGCTTCTGGGCCTCCAGGAGCCTCCGGGGGGGGGCATTTTTGCTCCCAGAAGGCTTCCCTGGGGCTCAGGAAGGAAAATAAAGGAGCCTGGAGGTGCCATGCAGCCCCCTCCCACACTCTATTTTGGGGCCTTCTGGGCCTCAGGGAAGCTGGGGGGCGTTTTTGCTCTCAGGAAGCATCCCTGGGGCCCAGGAAGGCAAAAAATGGAGGGTGGTGGAGGGCTTCAGGAAAGCTTTGTGGGTGAAGCAGTAAGACAATGAGGGGAATCCCTGGTCATAGGAACAGCTGATTGTCGGGAGGAGGCCTGGAATCCATTCAGAGGATTTATTCATGCTTTAGAGCAAGGGTCTTCAAATTTGGCAAGTTTAAGACTTGTGGACTTCAACTCCCAGAATTCCTGAGCTAACATGACTGAAAGAGGAATTCTGGGAGTTGACGTCCACAAGTCTTAAAGCTATCAAGTTTGAAGACGACTTTCTAAAGCAGGGGTCTCCAACCTTGGCTACTTTAAGACTGGTGGACTTCAATTCCCAGAATTCCTCAGCCCAGTTTTGCTGAGCTGAGGAATTCTGGGAGTTGAAGTCCACAAGTCTTAAAGGTTGGAGATCCCTGCTTTAGAGAGTCATCTTCTCAAGTACCCTTCCCCAGTCTGGTCCCTCCCAAACAGCCTTGCTGAGAGTGGTACAGTGCATTTAGAAAATAACAAGTTGGAGAAGTGTGCTTTTGAACTCTTATGCACCAGAGAGGAAGATGAAATATACTTTTCTTTCTTTTTTAGAATAGAATAGAATAGAATAGAAAATGGAATGGAATGGAATAGAATAATACTTTATTGTCCATGTGATTAGACACACAAGGAATTTGTCTCCGGTGCAAGCACTCTCAGTGAACATGCAAAGAACAGACTAATACTAACCATAATAATGATACCAATAAGAGATGATAGTAAAGAAGATGAGAAAGATAATAATACTCCAGCCATACAGCATGGGCAAATATACTTAGATAAGGCAAATACTGAGAAAATTAGGTGTTCAAAAGAATGATGGCAGGAGGGGAAAACTGTCCCTGTGTCTACTTCTTTTGTCATGCAATGCCTTCCAGAGGTGTCTCAAGAAGAGGACCCGAAACAGCTTATGTCCAGGATTTGAGGGGTCTGTAGATATTTTCTCAGCCCTTTTTCTGACCTGCACAATATACATTCTTTTTATGGAAGGCAGGCTGGTTGCAAATTGTTTTTTTTCTGCAGTCCTAACTATCCAGTGGAATCTTTTATCTGTCCCACTTGGATGCTGGACCAAACCAGACAGTTACTGAAATACAAATGACAGACTCAACCACTCAGCTGTAGTAGATCTTTATCAAGAGCTGTTGGGCAGTCTGAAATTTCTGAGTTGATGCAAGAAGGGCATTCTTTATTGTGCCTTTTTAATGATGGTTCTAATGTTACGGGACCATTTCAAATCCTGGGAGATTATAGAAGCCCAAAACTTAAAGAATTCTATTGCTGATACTGTGGCAACCCACTTCATACCAGAAAAAACTGATTCCTTATTTAACTATTTCTGCCCTGTAGTGAGGCATCAGGTGGGAATCCTTCTATGTGACATCTGGGCTTTGTGCTCCAAGGAGATTTCAATCATATATAAAACTAGCTCAATTCCCATGCTTTACTCTGAAACTATGTGGTCGGGCTTAGTTTCGGGGGAGGAAAATAAGGGGGAAAAAGTATGCCTCTGCCTACCAGCATCCATCAGTATTCATCCGGCTAGCGTCCTGTCAGTGTGTGAGAGAGTTGAGGGCTGTTTGGAAACTGAAGGAGTATTTGCTGTGTGAGCAAGAAGGAGACAGCAAGGAGCCTGGGCGTGGCTTAGCTCAACTATTCTATACTAAAGCTGGTTGCTATTGTGAAACTAAAAACGAAAGTGAAACTCCTCTCCTCTGCTTGCGTTTTGCATTTGGAACAGATTTCTTTTCAGGTGGGGAGGGGGAGTAGAACTCCTTAGCATCAGAGCATGTTAATAATAATATATGAAATATTAATGCTCTGATGGTCATTTCAAAAAATCCTTTCTTAGTGAGCACCTAGAAGCCAAGAGGAATATTCCAGAGGAGATTTACAGAATCCTCCCCCTGCCACACCCACCAAGTCATGCCCACAGAACCGGTAGTAAAAAAAATTTGAATCTCACCACTGGAACATACGTGCCAAATTTCAAGTTTGTAGGCTTTACAGTTCAGGAGAGTTTATGATGATGCATGAATAATTTCATAATTTCACTTTATACGTGTGTGTGTGTGTTTGTGTGTGTATGAGACAGCATCTCATCTGCCATCATCATCAGGCTTCTGTAGATTCTGCTGAAACGTTGCTACAACTTTAAAAGCACAACTACAATGAAATGGGAAAATACCTGAACAAAACTGAATGCCATACATGTAAGTACCCGCGAAAACTTAAGAAAACAGATAGAAAGATAGATAGATAGATAGATAGATAGATAGATAGATAGATAGATAGATAGATATGCCACATTCTACCTGCAGTAAAATGTTGTGCTTTGAAACCAATTTTATTTTGTTCTAGACCAGCATGTCTTGAAATCTTTTTTTTTTTTTTAGGCCTATTGACGATGACTGAACTCTGACAGCACAGTGTACAGTACTACCATGTAGAATGAGAAATGACAGGATAGGCTTATCAGCAGAGGGGGGAAAACCCTGTGTGTTGCTAAAGGCACAGTCACGACTTACACCCTTATTACCGGGCACTTTGTGTGGATTAGTACATCCAGAAGATGCTGGGAATTATTTTTCAAATACGTCTCTGTGTTTGTCAAGCCAGAGAAACTGCTCTCCTGCTAAATATTTCTTCCCAGTATTTTCTGATCTGTTATTGCTCCTTTCCGGAATGCATATTGAGATTTCAAAGCAGGATTGCAGCACCTCCATTTTGCACACACGTGTGCTTTCATGCTAACTATTCCCTACGGTGGTCGGTTGGTCGGTGGCAACAGCACCACCAGAACCTGTGCAGTACTAGAGACACACTCCTAAATAACCTATAAGGGAGGAAACTGTTTGAATCCCTCACCTGTTTTTGAGTAAATATTAAATTGCTCTGTGAAAGGTTGATTGCAAGATAGTTGCTGAGCTTTATTTTGTGTAGGATTGGGAACATGGCCTTGGTTTCTTTATAAGCCCCAGAGGGGAAATAAACAAATACATTAATCTAAGCACAGAATGGGGCTCCACCTGTGTTTAAGTGGATGCTCTTGGAAATATCTGACTTTTATTTCAGAATAAACATATTTCTGAAAAGGGATGCAGCCAAACAATCCAAAGGCAATTTGATTGCTGCTTTTCAAACTGCTGTCTTTTATTTCTGGGGAAAGAATAGCTGGTTCAGAGACAAAAAGCGTGAGTGCTGCGACAGTTGAGTTGCCCATATTTTGATTTTGATGCTGTGGCCATTGGGCTCCTCTGGAATAAAAATTATCATCTCCTTACCTTGAAACTGGCATGGCTTTTGATGAGCCTGTATCCTCCATGGATTTCATTGGCAGGTAATCCCTTCCAGCTATGCAAATAATCAGATAATTTCCAACCCAGACTAGCACAATGCAGCAAAAATAAAGAACCGGTTCTTAATCTTATTTTTTGCAAGGAAAGGAGAAGAAGATCTGTTCCCTTTAAAAAAAAAAATTTATTTATGTAAGTTGGTGGTGCTGTATTCCCAGGATCAGGAAAGGAAACTCTGGAAAAGTTTTCAACAGGAAGGCCAAGGAGGGTGCAGAGAAGAACCCCACCCAGTTTGATTCTGCACCAACCCCTTGCGGGGCTGTGGAAGTGTTCTTGCATCAGACTCTAATGATGTCCTCTAACTCCAACAGGTAGTAAGCAGCTTGCAGCATGCATTACTGGGCCAAGAACAAGGCTTGATTTAAGTCTTGGAGTCTGTTTCCTATCTTCAGTAAATACAGAGCAGGAAGGGATTCTCCCAAAAAAGCCCATCTCTTGTGTGCCAGATCCTTCTTGCTCAGCCATTCCCAAGCCAATGTCTCCAGTTGGGTTGGACCATAACTCTGGTCAGTCCCAGGGTCTACGACAACTTACCACAGCCAACTCATCACCGCTAATCCGCCATGTCCAACTCACCATGGGACAACTCGCCAGAGTCTCCATGGTCTCCAACCTTGGCAACTTTAAGACCTGTGGACTTCAACTCCCAGAATTCCACAGCCAGTAAAGTTTAAAGTTGCCACGGTTGGACTGTTGGAGACTCCTGAGCCAGAGGACAAGAGTTACACTCATATCGAAGAAGAAGAAGAATGGAATCGTTAAAAAAAGGATGCCAAAGGAGGGGCAAAATGAAGTGTGGATGACAAAAGTTTAAAAAATATTTTAACGATTTTAGATAATTAAATTGAATTGTTGAATAGTCTTGCAGCAAATTGTCCAATTGGCAGTGATGAGTTGTCCAGTCAGTCCCAACCTGGACAGTTCATGCAACTCAAGCTGATTCAAGAGTAGTCCAATCCAAGAATTGACTGGATTTAAAAGAGACCATAGACCAGAATGTTTTTTATTGGGAATTATACAAAAAAAAAAAAAATACAATAAGGAAGGAGTTATATTTGATAATACATGTCATCACTGTGGCAAGAATGGTATTTGCCCAGAAGTGGAAAGAGAAAGAAATTCCCAGTGAAGATGAAGTAATAAATAAAATTTTGACTTGTGCTGAACTGGACAGGTTAACACTAGAGATTAAAAATAAGGATGAATCGGAATGTTATATAATTTGGAATAGATTTTACTATTGGTGGGGACAGAAAGGAAGGGTTAAAGAGGACAGCTGTGATTATGAGACTTAAATAATACCAAGAGTGTTGGAAGATGTAAATAAGGATGAATAAATGTCTATATATATGTACAAATGTATATAAGATCTATATTCCATTATATTTCACTAGAATGATGACCAAAAGTTATGTCAAAACAACTCCGCTATGTTCAATATTTTTTTTTAAAATTGTTATGTTTAATTTAAAAAAAGAGTACTCCAAATGCATATGAAAAATGTCTGCCTGGAGAAGGCTGATCTAGTCATCCACGAGTGGAGGTTCACTTTCAATCCCATCAACCCCAGCAGTGAGAAGAAGGAATTGTAAGACTTGCTCTTCAAATGTCGCTCCTGATGTTCCTCCCATCAAGGCATCATTCTTACTCTTTAAAAAGACACAGCACACATACAAACACCTGTAAGGTGGTGATCAATAACAGATCTGCATTATAATGAATGACAGAATCAAGATCTGCTACTTTTGAAAGCGGCTGTCATGATAGTAGCAAGGTGTGTCAATAGCTCTTTGAATGCTCTGAAACAAAGAGCAGCTTTTTTGCTGCCTGGCAGAGCCCATCAAATAAGGGTTCTTCTGCACTGTAGACTCATCATATACATAAGAAAGGCAATCCTACTGTAAAACTCTAGTGTATTCTCTGGGCCCATCAATCTCCCTTATAGAGAAATAAAAGGCCTCCTTGCTAGAAAGGGAGTTCCAGAGAACTCAGGGACACTTAAAACAAGGGAACCTTTGGGATCAATTGACACTCACCATCAGATTGGATTTAAATGGGAACAGTTTTGCCGTCTCAGTAAATAAAACACGTCTCAGTAAATAAAACATGGCCCACCACCTCCCAGATTACCTGGCTGCTTGCATCTAAAGGGATGCAAATTCAGGTTCTTTATCTGAATCGATGAAGCAGCTGTTCAGGTTTACACACACACACACACACACACAAATAGAGAGAGAGAGAGCTCTCCAGCTTGCAGCTCTAATAGTCCATGATAGGCTTGAGGGAGCCTACATTCATCAGGACCAGCCCAAGGGGTCCTATATTGTATTTTTCCAAGCCTCACTGAGTTCAAAGAGCATTTAGGAGTTAAGGGCTTTTGAAACACCCTGAATTCAAAACAGACAAGTTGCCATCAAACAAAATCGGTGCAAATTTCCAGCTAAATTTGAACTGGCTCTAGCTCTTTTCTTTTCTCAGGGTCTCCTTCATTAATCGTAGTCCTCAACATACAACCCTCCTCTCCCAATTGGTCTCCCCCTTGATTTTGCCTGTCAGAAGGTTGCAAAAGGTGGTCCCCTGACCCTGGGACCATGCAACCATCGTAAATGTGAGCCAATTGTCAAACGTCCAACTGTAAATCACAGGACCACGGGGATGTGAAAAATGGCCATAGGTCAGTGCCATGTTAACTTCAAATGATCATTAAGGGAATTGTTGTAAACTAAAGAGTCTAACTTCTTCCTTTTAACCATAAGCGTTGGAATATATAGCCCAATCTCCGGAAGAAATACAGTTCAGTATTCCCCTCCCCAAGCTCCCAACTTCTTCTCCAGAAACTCCAGCCCTGGTTTGGTTCCTGGGAGTGGAGGGAGGAAAGGACGAAGCAGAGGTGGGTTTGTTGGTTTGCAGGGAGAGGCCTCGTAGAAGGTAGTTTGGGGAGTTTCTGTGTCCTTTTCTTCCCTTCCCTTCTGGGTTTCTTTTCCTCCAGGACGGATTAAACTTTTACAGGCCTGCCTGGATAAGAAGTGATTTGGCCTCTTTTTGATGGCAGGATTGCAATTGTCAACAGAAGGAAAATCTTGGGGCTGATCATGGTCACACATCAGGTGCACAGCTGCATCTTGTGCCAGACAGGAAACCCCGCGATGCAACCCAACAGGCTGCCGCCCAGGAAAGACGTTGGCTTTGAAAAAGGAAATCTCACAAACTCCCCCACCCCCCATGTCTCTCTTTTCTAGAGAGTCTACTGAAGAGAAGGACCAGGGGAGACATGATAGCAGTCTTCCAATATTTGAGGGGCTGCCACAGAGAGGAAGGGGGTCAAGCTATTTTCTAAAGCACCTGAAGGCCAGACAAGGAATAATGGATGGAAACAGAACAAGGAGAGATTTATAACCTGGAAACAAGGAGAAACTTTCTGACAGTGAGAACAATCAACCAATGGAAGAAGAGCCTTTGGAAGTTGTGGGAGCGCCATCACTTGGGACCCTTCAAGAAGAAGAGATAGAGAGGAGGAACTGCCTCCTTAATCTCCGGCAGCAAAAGCACTTTTAAAAAAATAAGAAACTAACGCGTCGCCAACTTTCTCCGTAATTTTCCCGCAACTTCTTTTTGTGTAATAGAAAGTGCGTTTTTAAAGTATCTTTGAACCCGCTACTGAATCATTTGAAAGTAGCTGGACTTCTTTTCATCCTATGACACACCCCTCCGCTCCCCAATATTAGCCGGCTTAGGAGCCTAATTGAAATAGATTGAATCTGATTATTTTTGCTTTGTGGCCACCTCCCGGTTCCGTTAAGTAGAAGTCACTTCCAGCAAGCCCCGGTCCGGAGAGGGAGATTTGAGTTCGACCTGCGGCGAGCCCTTGCAATCGATTTCGGACCGCCAAGAAGGAAGTTCCTCTCGATCTGCTCCACCTCCGGTGTCCAGAGTACGGTATTCTGTGGAAGAAGTTTTTACAGCCTCAACTCCTCGCAGCTTCAACCTCAAACAGTCTACCGTGGACCTCACCCCATTCTTAAGAGGTCCTTAAAGGGGGGCGTGCTTAAGCGCACCAGCGTGCCTACCGTCCCTGTCTTACCTGTCCCCATGTATCTGTATTTACTTCCCTCGTTCTTGTCCATGTTCGTACTTCTACTTGTTATCTTGTACACGTTCGACAAACAAACAAGTAAGTCAGGGTGGATTGGCTTTCTGACGTGCCGCTTCTCAGCTTTCAAAACAGGCAGAGCCGTCTTCGCGCTTGAGATCTGCCTTCTGTTTGAGGTGTCAATTGTGTCCAAGCTGATTGAAGTTCTTTTGATGTTGTCTGAGCGAACGGTCCAGAGTGGGCGCGTGAGAACTATGGCCAATATAGCAATAGCGTCAAAAGACTTAGATGGCAAGGCACAGGGCTTCACAGAGTCAGCCTACCTCCCCCAATGGGGGGTCCTCATTTTACTCACCTTGGAAGGGTGGAAGGCTCAGTCAGATAATAGATAATCAGAGTTGGAAGGTACCCTAAAGGTCATCTAGTCCAACCACCCCCCACCCCAAGCAGGAGACCACACACCTTTTCTGACAGATGGGAGTCCAATCTCTTCTTGAAAATTTCAAGTGATGGCGCTCCCACAACTTCCAAGGGCAAGCTACTTTTATTTATTTATTTTTTGACTTCCATTATCTAAATAGCCATAGTTAAACCATAATTAAATCATGGCTTGCTGAAAAAACTATAATTGCCTTGACCATTGAGACATGGTCAGTGTCGACCTTGAGCCTGGTGAGACTTGAACTGCCAAATTGCCAGCAGAAGTAGCCTGCAGTGCGGCATTCTAGCCACTGCGCCCCCTCGTCTCTATCAATCCCACCCTTCCATGCTGAAAGGCTGGAAAGGCTGTGATTGGCGACGGTTCTCTGTCTGTTTGGAACGCACAGACAACATCAAAAGACTTTGTGCTAAGCAGCCATTGAACACAACTGAGACCTCAAACAGAAGTAGCCTTAAAGCGCAAAGTCGGGTCTGACTCTGCCTCAAAACTGAGAAGTAGCATCTTATAAAGCCAGTCAACGATTGATTCTTCAGCAGCAAGGCACATTTAAGAAGAAGGGCAATCTGGTAGAAAAACAGTGTCAATCTGCTGGCAGCAGGATCTGGAATCAAGGGGTTCAGAAAGAAAACCGACCAATGAATGGAATGCATTGGAGAAGATCTATCCAAGGGCTATCTTACCTGAGTTGCAAATACCTACTTGACCAATAGACGGCAGCAAAGAGTTACGATTCTGTCTCTAATTTAGTCAGTGGAGGTCTGGATTTTCCCCAGTCCACTCAGGACTTCTGGAGAAGACCAAATATATAGATTTGGATAAGATCAAATATAGAGAAGCCAGTTATATATTATTCAAATAGATGCTTTCTGAACGTACATGTTTTGGAGCTGGATTCTGGCTTTGAATGGGCTCATTGAAATAAACCACGCCTATGATAGATATGACAAACTTACCTCTCATTGGCTTCAACGTGTCACTTGAAACAAATACAACTACACCCCATTCGGTATGAAGGGAGGTGCTTAACCTTAACCTCCTGCACCTTCAAAATGACTCTCTTGGAGGAGCAATTTAATCATTATAACCCTAACTCTTTCCTTGGTTTTCATTCAATTATTTTGTCCCTCTCCAAATTTATGAATGCTGATCTTTGACTCGGGGACATCACCCTATCCCATCCTCTTTCTTCTCATTTTCACATACATTGTCGTGAATATTTTAAAGGGAATTGCTGCCTGAACTTGTCACCCTTCTTTTAGCCTTAGGTTCAATCTGCTTTTAAGAGGAAGGAGGAAAGTAATTAATGAGTGCAAACTGCTCACAGTTTGATAACTCATCTTGCCTGCTATTAATTGCCCTTTATCACTTTCTTAATTCTTCCCAGAGAAACACTACAGATATACATAAGATGCAACACTATTACTAAGTGTTGTATCTTATGATTCTTGATGCATGTATTTTATTTTTTATTATGTACACTGAGAGCATTTGCACCAAGACAAATTCCTTGTATCATACTTGGCCAATAAA